>JACXGI010001034.1:24619-67550 GCA_016801175.1 Esox masquinongy | reverse complement strand
GGTTAGACAGGGACAGATAGGGGTGAACAGGGACTGATAGGGATGGACAGGGCCAGATAGGGTGTACAGGGACAGATAGGGGTGGACAGGGACTGAGATCTGAGGGATGGTCCTAGAGTCCTTCCTTTAAGAGAAAGTGCTCTCCAGACTAATTGGCCTCCTTGGTAAATTTGGAGCAAAAAGGCAATGAACAAAATCTACTTGTTGTTAATCTGCTTGATCTTTCACAAAAAATATGTACAATCCACTATTTACACAAAACCCAATTCCTGGTGTTTGCTCAGGGACAAAGCAACAGATTTTTTCAAGGAACATTTTGGTCAGATGCTCCAACCAATATGCTTTTACTCAGTGACGTAGCAATTTGTTCTAATCTACCACATACCATGGATCATTTAATAATTAGATTTTATGTTTTCGAACCTAAGAGACTCCTTCAGAATGATTGGCACCATGGATAAACATAATCAACAAAGGCAATTAAAAATGTAATTGTTGTTTAATAACTTCCTTTGGAAGTTAAACAGCCCCACAACATCACATATCCACCACCATACTTCACAGCGGGGATTAGTGTTTTATGCACCAAACCCGTCCCTGGTGTTTCCTTACGGACAAAGTAAGAGATTGTTTTTGTAGCGGTGACAAGAACTGTGACACATGTTTTGTGAATGAAATTTTTCTTACAATTTAACATTTCTGTAAGGCAATGTTATCCAACTGTGCTCTAAACAACACCAAAATAGTGTTTGTTTTCAACCTTTTCCATCAGAGCTCCCAGTCCCTGGCAAGGGGTTACACAACACCTGATTAAGTGTTAGTACAACCCATTATATTTGAATACAACCCACCTGTATTATTTTAATACTCTATTAAAGCTTTCATTACATTTTCACTGATGACAACTCAGTTGCCACTATTTGGTGTTACAAAGCACTTCACTTTAACTGTGAAGGTTAGGAGCCAAAGTTTTTGGTAAACAAAATGCCAGATAAGACAGACCCTACCCTCTCATTAGTCTCTAGCTTCTTAGGTATCTCCAACTAGCCAAACTCCAAAATCCCCTAACTGCAATCCATGACCCACCGAGCAAGCATTGCTTTCAAGCAAACTGTTCCTGTTTGTTTGTAGACCTCAGGGCCTTCCCTTCCCGTAAGCACCCCGGGTGGGGGCTGTTGCGGCAGGAGATGGAGTTTAGCTAAGCCTGGCTTTCAACACTGAGCTGACAGCTGATTGATTCCAACGTTGCTGTGCGCACTTGCTGCTACAACCCTCAGTTGTCTTTCATTTCATCCAGCCTCCAAGGTCATAAAAGATTCATGTGCCGTGTTTGTTAATGTGCTTTAAGCGGAGCATCGCCAGGCCAGAGAGCAGTGGCGCAGAAAGGCGCACATCCGTGCTTTATAAATATTTACAACGTCTTCTTCCCCTAAGATAGCCCTGTTTACCGGGAGAGCCCTCACGAACACTGTTGTGGAGACAACATGGCAGCGGCCGGGTGAGAAAACAACGAGCAATGAGTAGTAGAAAATGCAAAACCAGGAAGAAATGTATAGATGAATAGGTGACACACACATCTGACCGTGTGAGAGCGACTGGCCTCACTGAGTTCTTATCAAGAAGTCAGGAAACTCCAGCGTTCGGTACATCATCCCAGACGTGCCTCGGATGCTGCAGTGGGTTACTTGTGGGTGGCATCTCATTCCCTCTGGGTTGTGGACACGTGGGTTTCCAACCCGTTAAATGGTGTTGGCACGGCTCATTCATGGGTTCGCTGTCCATTCATTGTGGGTCAGAACACACAAAACGTTTTGAGAACTGGGTGGACACGGAGCGATTTCTGTTCCGTCCTCACCTGTAAACATCTCATTATTCTAAACTAGGTCCTGTTCCTCCCACAGATCTCTGAGTCTTCTTTTCAGAACTGCGGAAGTGGAAATTTTCTGACCGCTGAAATAAGACTGTGCTTTAATAGACGCAGCACCATCTGCGATCTTACAGCATTAGTCTGACACTCAAGGTCTTGAGACTTGAACTGTCCCCGGTCCTTTCTATAATTTCCTGTCCCACCTCGGTCCTTATTGGCTGGCTGCTGTGAAGGCGAGGTGAGTGGGTGTTTGGATTCATAACCACTGCATGTTAAACCAGAGATGCTGCCTTCACTAGCACTTGCCCATTAGTTTTTCCCAGTGACGCCTCTGAGATCCAGGCGGTAGAGGCAGTGGCATCTGGGGGATTGGCTCCGCAGCTTCAGACAGCTCATCAAAAGCGCCCTGTCCTCCTCCTACTGCTCCGATCAGTCATCCTTTACCCTGCTCGGGCCGCCCGCCCAACCCGGCGAGTCTTCCTGACTGCCTGTCTGCCGGCGGGAGGAGAACCAGGTCCCTGAGGACCACTGTGATGTCTGCCTGAGACTGCCTGGCTTTTTTTGTTCTCATTTTCATACTGCGGGGAAAAAATGTAAAAAAAAGGAAAAGGAGTGTTCTTCCGGAACATCTAACGTTACCATGCAAATGCTGTTCCTTTGTCTACAACGATGACGCTATTAACGAGGGAAGAAGAAGAGGAAGGTGTGTCAGCGGATCCTCGCTGCTTATTTATGGATAAGAGAGAGTTGTCTGTACTGTGTGAACCCACGACTGACGTTCGCTGTTCTCCGTAGCTATGCCGACAGGCAGGCAAAGGACAATTAAATAATTTAAATAAGACATGGCCTCCATATAGGAGCTTTCCGTTGGCTGACAATTAAATTGAAATCTCCTTCAGGTCTTTCAGATGAATGTATCAGTGTCTCTATGCTTCAAACATCAAACAATTCATTCTTTCACCCATATATTGTCAAATTAAAGCAAGAGGAGTTTTAAAATAAAGCTTCTGAGTGCAATAGAGAAATAACTTGGAGGCCTAAAAACCAGCTCACTTATCTGATTAATTTCAATTTTCCAAATTGTTCCCAACATTTTGAACTGCCCATAAAGTCAAATACATTATAAAATAAAAAAAATGTAGCTTGTCCTCTTAAATAATTAGTTTAACATTTAATAAATGACGATTAATAAATACATGCAAACTATACTTCAAGGCAATTAAAAAAAAGTATAATATATAGGTCTAAAGAAGTTGTTCCCTGAAAGTAGGAATGCCCCCTCACATCACTGATCATTTGCTTTCTAAAACTGGATTGTCTAGGAAATAGTATTCAAGTCAATATAACTGTATTTTAAAGTATAATTATTATTTTTAATAACTACGGGGGGTTTGATATACAGCAGTAAATACATATGATGAACATTGTAAAATAATTGTATACATATTAGCATTGTACAAGTCCTCAATATAAGGACAAGGTTTCAGAGGATTCAGGATGACAAGCTTTTCAAAGGACTATTAAATACATTACTTCATTTTTTGTATAGTGACTTTTTGAACTTTCTCCTTACTTCCCTATGATAAATAATATACCCATATTGATTCAGGGGAATATCTGCTTTTCTGAGTGCTGAGGGAATTGGTGAATAAAAAACAGAAAGGTATTGTGGTTTGAGGAAGTATGGCTCCTTTTAACAGACAGATAATGGAAATTATGCAAATGAAGTTGGGCCATGAATATATGGCACAGAGAAAAGCCATGCAAACCAGGAAAGCCCTTTAATACCAACAAATTACAATGGAGTTCACCCCTGTAGCCCTCATTCATCGCAGCATATCGATTAAAATATTAAAGCGAAGATTTGGGGATATGGGAATGTTAAAAAAGGTGAGAGCAAGAGGCCGTGGTCGTTCATGATGATTTGATGCTCCCAAGGCTGCAGCTTTAAGGGAATCTCTCTCCATCTCGTGAATCAGTCTGCTTGTAAAAGGGAATCATGCCGTCATGATTGTGCAGCGCAGTAAAGCCGAGTGAGGCGGAGAAAGAGCCTTGTCGTAAAAAGTTTGCAAACGGTCATTTAGTCATTTGTATTAGGAACATTTCGGCACACCATTTTGCATAAATAGTATTCATTCATGAAGGGGTAGGAGACAACAGGCCTCCTTCACACCTACGCCTGTAGGACAATCACCCAGTCTTTTGATTGGTCTAGACCAAAGGTGTCAAAACGGTTCCATGGAGGGCCGAGTGTCTGCAGGCTTTCGCTCTCACCTTGTACTTGATTGATTAATTAGGTCACTAATTGGTTAGTTTCTACCCTCACCTGGTTGTTTAGGTCTGAACTGGGAACCAATTTATAGGAATAAACAAAAACCTGCGGGAACTCGGCCCTCCGTGGAACCGTTTTGACACCCCTGGTCTAGACAATCACCCAGTCTGTTGATTGATCTTGACAATCACCCAGTCTGTTGATTGGTCTAGACAATCACCCAGTCTTTTGACTGGTCTAGACAATCACCCAGTCTGTTGATTGGTCTAGATAATCACCCAGTCTTTTGACTGATCTAGACAATCACCCGGTCTGTTGACTTCCAGTGATGATGGTAACTATTATAGGCCGGATATAATGTAATCATCTAGTGCTGTCCTATCAACTCCTAGTGCTGTCCTATCAACTCCTAGTGCTGTCCTATCAACTCCTAGTGCTGTCCTATCAACTCTTAGTGCTGTCCTATCAACTCCTAGTGCTGTCCTATCAACTCCTAGTGCTGTCCTATCAACTCCTATGGTCATTGTTGTGGAAAGCTGGCTCTACAGTGCAAACAGATCAGGGGCCAAACTAGATATCAGTTGTGTTCATGTCAGGAAGAATGTATTTTTTTCTTTTTATTCATTTTCTTTTATTTATTTTGACTCTATTTTTAACGAGGTATGCAATTTAATATTTTGATTTACTTAAAAGCATTGTTTGTTTTCTAGGTATTCCCTTAAAGGCTTTATCTGTAATATAGTTATTTAAGGACATTGTGTGTAATATAGTTATCCATTTAAAGACACTGTTTGTAATATAGTTACCTATTTAATGGCATTGTTTGTAATATAGTTATCCATTTTAAGTTATTGTTTGTTATATATTTACCTATTTAAAGGCATTGTTTGTTATGTATTTACCTATTTAAAGGCATTGTTTTGTATACCTACTGTAGTTTTTCACCTGGATAAATACTATTTCACCAGTGCTGGTTATCCTCGTTAAACAGAATGCCTTTCACTTGTGCAGGGCCCACTAAAATTGAAGGGCTAGGCTTTAGTTAGCATTGAGAGACCCCAGAGATCAATGCCTTCAGTTGCTCTCCCCCACATTATTTACAGCAAAACCATTGTTTCCCCATTTGTCTTTATACTATACATTTCCCGTTTCCCCGTTTGTCTTTTTACTATACGTTTCCCATTTCCCCGTTTGTCTTTATACTATATGTTTCCCGTTTCCCCGATTGTCTTTATACTATACTTCTGATTTCACTCCCATATCTGAAATTGGTTTGGGTTATTGTGTTTCGCCCCTTTTCTGGGGCAAATATAGCGGGTACTCATGGTGGGTATTTAAGAACCCACTTTCCTGTTTGACGACCTTCCGTTGGAACCCCCATGAGTCTCTTTCAGAACCCATTTTAATCCCCTTCTGTTTTCGTTTTAACTGTCAGGGACCTTTGCGTTGGTTCCCTTTGGTTGGGAGCATCATATCTTCCCCTGATTAGCTGGGAACAGAACAATGAGTACAATCCGACCCGATTTCTTCCATGCAGAACAACAGTCCCTGGGAGATTCTCCGGGCTTGGAACGGGATGCACCCTCGGGTGGTTCGGCACACTCGTGTCTGGAGGAGTGATGTGGCGTGGAGAGCCACATGGCTGAGGATTATCCAGAACAGTGGAAAGACGGTCACAGGCTCGGGGGTTTCCCGGACACAGATTATGCTTAGTCCTAGACTAGGTGGCATGTTCAATGGAGGCTCTTAGAGGAAAGTGCTGGTTAATCCAATAGTTTAATTAACCTGTCTGATTATTTTAAAGCAGACTTGGGGAGTAAAATGCGCACGGAAGCCGTGTCACAAACTTTTCTGCACCAGAGGCCCATCCGTTATGGGAAATTGGATGAAAAAGAATTCAACCATAGAAGCTAAGCCCTTAAATAAAAATACCTAATGTCCCAACTATCCTTACTCTGAAAATATGACTTAAATAAACAGCATTTTGCAGACTTTGTGACAGTGAAGAATGGGAAAAGATAGCTTGGGAGAGACCAGCACCACAGACAGAAAGGCAAAGAGAGACAATAAGAAAAGATAGCTTGGGAGAGACCAGCACCACAGACAGAAAGGCAAAGAGAGACAATAAGAAAAGATAGCTTGGGAGAGACCAGCACCACAGACAGAAAGGCAAAGAGAGACAATAAGAAAAGATAGCTTGGGAGAGACCAGCACCACAGACAGAAAGGCAAAGAGAGACAATAAGAAAAAAAGGACGTCTAACTGTCCTGCTGGGGGAGAATGGAGAGACGTCATAAGTTGTTTATGGCAGACCTGGGCTGAGTGTGTCTCCACATACAACATGCTGGATGTGTGACCTTCTTTGCCTCGCTCCTCAGACAATGCATCCAGCCATCTGTGTTTTCATTGAATTTACAGCAGCTTCTTCCATCTCCAGCAGCCACAGTTGCTCTTACAGTCCCCGTTGTGTTTCCCTTTCCTTCTGTCACCCCCCCTCTCCCCCCTCTCCCCCTCACCCTCCCTTTTGTCGCTGTCGTCCTCCCACAAAAGCTGCTTTCGTTTAACTCTGATTCCCATAAGACTTACTTTCCCAATCTCAGCAATACCTCACTCGACCGTAAATTATAAAATCTTCTGAATGGCACCTTGAATTCAACTTCGGCAGTAGTTAAAATGAGAATGTGGGTTGTGGTAGTGTCTTTTTGCTACTGGCCATTCTTGAAGGGCTGCTATTTCATTTGTTGCACAATGAAGGTGAAAATATAATAAAGGACACAAGAATAAATGTGAGTCCTACTGAATTGTATTGTCACTGGAAAAAGACTAATGTTGTTTTGGACTTTTCAATGATATGCCTGGCTAACAGCATTTAGCAAGATGCGTCACTTGGATGAATGAATGATGCGGCGTGAAGTGTAAATAAAAAACAGGCTTGCAGTCAATTGCCCAATATCCATAGGACTAAGAGAGCCATGGTTTCACAAGAAAAATATAAAAGGGGCATGCATAACACCGATCAACCATAACATTATGACCACCTGCCTAATACTGTGTAGGTCCCCCTTTGCCGCCAAAACGTCTCTGACCCGCCGAGGCATGGACTCCACTAGACCTCTGAAGGTGTGCTGTGGTATCTGGCACCAAGATGTTAGCAGCAGATCCTTTAATTTAAGTTCTGTAAGTTACTATGTGGGGCCTCCATGGATCGGACCTGTTTGTCCAGAACACCCCACATATGCTCGATTGTATTGAGGTCTGGGGAATGTGGAGGCCAAGTCAACACCTTGAACTCATTGTTGTGTTCCTCAAACCATTCCTGAACAATTTTTGCTTTGTGGCAGGGCGCATTATCCTGCTGAAATAGACCAATGCCATCAGGGTATACCGTTGCCATTAAAGGGTGCACATGGTCTGCAACAATGCTCAGGTATGTGGTATGTGTCAAGTAACATCCACATGAATGGCAGGACCCAAGGTTTCCCAGCAGAACATTGCCCAAAGCATCACACTGCCTCCGCTTGCTTGCCTTCTTCCCATAGTGCATCCTGGTGCCATGTGTTCTCCAGGTAAGCGATACACACGCACCTGGCCATCCACGAGATGTAAAAGGAAATGTGATTCGTCAGACCAGGCCACCTTCTTCCATTGCTCCGTGGTCCAGTTCTGATGCTCACATGCCCATTGTAGGCGCTTTTGGCAGCACAACGGCCAGCCTTCACTTCCCATGTGCATCAATGAGCCTTAGCTGCCCATGACCCTGTCGCCGGTTCACCGCATTTCCTTCCTTGGACCACTGCTGACCGGGAACACCCCACAAGGTCTGCAGTTTTGGATATGCTCTGACCAAGTCGTCTAGCCTTCACAATTTGGCCCTTGTCAAGGTCGCTCAGGTCCTTACGCTTGCCCATTTTTCCTGCTTCTAACACATCAACTTTGAGGACAGAATGTTCACTTGCTGCCTAATATATCCCACCCACTGACAGGTGCCATGATAACGAGATTATCAGTGTTATTCACTTCACCTGTCAGTGGTCATAATGTTATGGCTGATCATTGTACAGTATATGTATATCTGGGACCATTGACAAAACTATAATCAATGGAAGTGAATAGTGAAATGCTGTCAATATAATGATTAGCCAACTAAACCTAATCACAGTGGCTTTGGGAGCTAAATTAAATGATACAGAAATTTGGCAATATTCACTGGGGTTTTGGGGTTAAAACCTGGCATGGACAGTAAAAGATTTTGCTGATAACTACTTCAGTGACTAAAGTGTGCTTACTATTACTGGGTTTTCCCACCTAGCTAGCGATGAATGAACAAAGGCACTGTCTTAAGTATCTGCTAAAGAACAAAAATGACATCCAAAATACGTAGAAAATCCATATGGATATCAGTTGCATTTTGAAACTTGATATCATTAGCATATTGCAATTTTAAAATATGTAGGCGTAATTTTGTTTTGTGCAAAAAGGGTTTTTCCCTCCATTGGAACACTGTGGCCACCAGAGTTCTCTGAAGGCAAGCCAACGAGTGGCTTGCTAGCAAAACTGGAGAATATTAACTAGCTCTATCACTTCACCAAATCTGTGGCTATATTGTTATTATGTTATATGTACCCACTTCCTCTCTGTCCAATCACCTAACAATTTGACCATACAGTAATCAGTAAATTTCTTTTTTTTTTAAAAGTGTCAACAAAAGAATTAATGTAAAGAAAACATGTTACCACACAACGTGATAGCTAGTGAAAATGTTATGTCACTTTCAACTGTTTTAACATCACTGCTTGCTGGCCGATCAGAGTTAAAAATCTGAGCCAAGTGCAAACTGTCTCAGCACCTTGTTTCAGATAGCTCTTCAAGTTCTGCACATGAATGTCCCCTAAATGGCATAAAATGTAATAATGTAGAAAATGTCTCGATCTTCAACTCTGCCAAACATGCTGTGGAGTTGTTGCATATTCATAACATGTCTTAGTCATATTGATATTAATGTTAGCGTCCACCAAATGTTAGTGTTGTTCGTATTAGATAAATTTTACTTTCACTATGACATTTTTAACCAGGTTAATCATGCGACCATTAAATGGGCTCCTCAGTATGCATGGCTAAGCAGATTAGTGTGCATTTATCATCCCTGTTCTCCATTGGTGTTGCATTACAATGCACTGTCCTCAAAACTGCCAGAATCAATTAACATGAATAATGAATGTAAAGGAACTCAGTTACCCAGCGAGCTGTAGGAATCTTCTCTTGGCTTCACCCATTGTTCTCAGACATACGTATCAGTTTAATTTTGCAGGAGAGTAGAAGAGGATCCTGAGATCATTAATTTTACAAAATGAGGGTCAGTAGATTTGTCTCAGTATAACAATTAAATAGGATAGAACATTGACGGAGTAAATATTCTTCTCTTATATCAGATAGGATTACCTTATTGGTCCTTTTACTACATGAGTAACAGATCTCTTCCCACTCTCCCTGGTTGACAAGACTTAAATATCCCAGCTATTCAATATCCCAGCTATTCAATTGCTTCAATTACTAAACACAACTGTCACTGGTTAAAATACAAAACCTTGACAAAACATTTAAAAAAACATTGAAAGTAAGTGTTTAATACACCAGTCAGTAGATGCTGGCTAAATACCCATCTCCCCACACATTCATAATCTAACACTAGAAGAGCATAAAAGCAGCAGATCAGTAACGGTGCATGCAGGGCTGGATTAATGTAGAGGCTTACTCAATCTGTAGCCTTTGGGTCCATGGGATGGAGAGGCAGACAACCATCCATATTCACTGTACCAGTCAAACATTAGGACACACCTACTCATTCAAATGTAGGTACCTCTTTATTTTTACTATTTTCAACATGTTGTAGAATAATAGTGAAGACATCAAAACTATGAAAAAAAAAAGTATGGAATCATGCAAGAACCAAAATAGTGTTGAGCAATAGCTTTCATATTATAGATTCTTCAAAGTAGCCACGCTTGAGGAAAGCTTTGCACCCTCTTGGCATTCTCTCAACCAGCATCATGAGGTAGTCACCTGGAATGCCTTTCCAGCACACTTGAAGGAGTTTCCACATATGCTGAGCAATTGTTGGCTGCTTTTCCATCAGCCCACAAGTTCGGACACACTTACCCATTCAAGTGAATGGTTAAAGGTGTCCATACTTTTGACTAGTATTGTATATACACGTCTTCTTCCACTGCTCCAAGGCCAAATTGCTTTTGCCAGACGACTGGGTCAGAGCATCTCTGAAATGGCAAGGCTTGTGGGGTGCTCCCGGTAGGCAGTGATGAGTACCTACCGACAGTGGTCCAAGGAGGGACAAAGCACAAACTGGCAACATGGTGTTGAGTGCTCGAGGCTCATCAGTGTGCGAGGGCAACAAAGGCTATGCCTTTGCCAAAGGCTATGAGTCCTGTTTCGTTTTCCATCAGGTGGATGGCTGTGTACTTGTGCGTCGTTTACATGGGGAAGTGATGGCACCAAGATGCACTGTGGTAAGACGACAACCCAGTGGAGGCTTGTCGTCTTATGCCTGATGATAGCATGCAGCATTATCAAGGTCCGTTCTAACTTCAGCCACACGCCAGTCATTCGCCTTGAATCTCTCAGACAGGCACTTTAACGAAGTGTAAGATCATGACCCTAGAGGGTCGGAGACAGTTTCAATTTGCAAGCCAACTGACTGCAGAACACATGACCAGTCAGAAGACATACTGGCTCCACCTGGGACATACTCTTGCTTGCAACCATAAAGACATACATAGGTACACACTCACTCAGTGTTAAAATGTACGCATCAATGACAATTATAGTGCAGGTACTATGTTCTACTATTTTAGAGGCAAAATCATTTGTTTCTAAAAGGGTTTTGGAGTCAATAAAGTGGCACAAATATTGTGGCTCCTATTTACTCACCATAAATGCCTCATTTGCTACTGTTATCGACAATAGCACAGTATACATAATCACAATTCTAGTACCAAGACGTCAACAATTTGGAGACACTAAGAAGTACATTGTGTTGCATGGTATAGTTTAAAGAAGCCATTTAAAATATTTCCAACATACAAACGCAGAACATTGCTAATCATAATGAAAAGGGTATTGGGGAAATATGTAATTAAAAATGAAGTATTTCACTACTAGTTTGTTTTTGATGGTGTACTCACACCCATACAGTGCTCACAAGAGTTACTGAACAGAAAATGCTGCAAAAAAAACATTGTTGTCGTTTGTCAGCTTGATCTTACACTCAAAAAAAATTACATGAATCTAACCTTAAATCAAGTGAAAATTGTTCAAAGAAAAAAACAGCTGTCATGAAGAAATAATTGTTTTATTCAAAAAGGACATGCATCACTGGGTTCTCCTCCTCCTTCCAGGCTGTCTTTGTACACCCAGCTCCCGAGTATTTGGGCATGGCAGCATGGGTTCTCCTTCTTCTCTCCCAATCTGCTCTCATAATTAGATAAATGGAGTTCACATTTGTGCAATTAAGGTGTAGCTCCAACTCTTAGGACTTAGTGTTTATTGTACTTCAGAAAAAAAAAACGTTGACATCCCCACTAATTTGTATGTAGCACTGGCTGTCTGGGTAGATAAGACTGTTCCCTGGGCGTTGTAATTTCAGAATATGTAATTTACTAGCAGATCCTACTCTTAACAGAATGTGATAATGTCAAGCTGTTTCCCGTGCGAGACAAACCAGACTGGGAGACAGAGGCTTAGGCTATGGGAATTAATTTGTTCACACCGTCTGGTTACCTCCATAGATTTTTAGCTAGCAGTGGCTAAAGTTAGCTGGAGTTTGTAATGGCTGTTCACAGTGAACTGAAACATTTATTGTAGTTACTCTTGGCCAATAAAAAATATAGGGAGTGGTTAATAAACGTCCAGGGGGTGGCCTAGAGTGGTCAAACGGCCTAAGCCTCTGTCTCCCAGTGCACATGTACAGAACAGCATGGGTTTGACTTCGGCAAAAAAGTCTATCCTCTAACTTTCCCGGCTGTCCTTGAAACAAAGCAGTGCCTTGCAAAATTATTCAGACCCCTGACTAATTCTCTCATATTACTGAATCACAAATGGCAAAATGCAATGTTTTTCTGTTTTGTATTTATTTTCAAACACTGACACTCAAAATCAGCATTTGTACAGTAACATTGGTTCATGTGGGAAAATATGTTTCAGAAAAATAAAAACCATGAAAATGTTGACTAACTCAAATTTGAACATTTACTGGACAATTCTCATACCAAAACACAATTTGTACACACCCTACTGTACAAATGTTTGGGGTCCAGTAGATCTAAAGAACTAGCCTAAAGGTCAGATTTAGTGCGTCTTTAATCAGCACAGCAGTTCTCAGCTGTGCTAAAATAATTGCAAAAGGGTTTTCTAATGATCAATTAGCCTTTTAAAATGATAAACGTGGATTAGCAAACACAACCTGCCATGGAACACAGGACTGATGGTTGCTGATAATGGGCCTCCGTATGCTTGTGTAGATAATCCATTAAATATCAGCCACAATCCAGCTACAAGTCATTTACAGCATTATCAATGTACACTGTATTTCTGATCAATCTGAGGTTATTTTAATGTACATAAAAAGTGCTTTGCTTTTTCGAAAACAAGGAAATTCCTGAGTGACCCCAAACTTTTGAATGGTAGTGTATGTTTGACAGGTGAGTATGTAAAGTGTAAGACTATTTTGTTTGCATAAGTCAGCACCGCAAACATTTTGGGTGAATCTCCTCCTCTTCTGGTAAAATACTTTTACTGCAGTGTTATATTTAGTCAGGACCTAGTCAATTATGTTACAACTATTCTCTATCCCAGTGCTCCATCTAGTGGATAGAAATTGTGCCTGCCGGTACATTTGGCAAAATTGGTAGTGAAAGATTATTGTTAGAGCTTAGGTATATAATGTCCCTTATTTCTAGATTTGGAGTATACATTCTAAACCAGCAAGTTCAAAACACATGGGTGGATTATCCTCTTCACTAATAACTGTTGATATGCAACCCAAACCTATTTCATGCTTTTAACCATACCGGGTTGGTACATTTCCATTCGGTATTTTCCAACTCTTGTATAAGGAAACTGAAACCCTGGCCAGCAGATACGTAACACTTATGTAATACTACCACCCTCTGACATGACGTAGACATTGCCCTCCATCGACCACCAGATGGCAATGGTGTACAACTCTGAAGATTGAACAGCCTTCTGAACAATCTGAATACTTAAACTAGTTGCAATATTACAACATGTTTAAACAAGTTGTCTTTATGAAGGTCCTAAAAGTAAACTTTATCAGGCACATTTTATAAAACAAAACTTGAATCATAGTAATCAGTTCCATAACCTGGTATTTACTGTACACCTTTAGGAGTTAAACTATGTTTTTGTGCCAGAGTCTGGTGTAGTCCAGTGACATAACATAAGTCAAGAATGACCCAGTAGGTTTTTCAATAAATACGCAATCAGAAGCTTTATTAATTTTATTTTGTTTCCTAAAGTCTTGTCACTGCCAATTACAGTATTTGAGCTTAACAATGCCGGTCAATAAATAAATACATAATAATAAAAAGTATGTTAAAGTCAGTGCTTCTAAATAAACATATTTAAAACTAAATCCACCTCTACAAAAAGGTACGTCACCTTTCAAATTCATGACTTCAGCCACTGAAATGACCACATCACGCTCAAAAACCTACAAACGTCAATGAGATCTGCATGGAGGAAGGATAAAGGTCTTCCACTGAAGTGTGAGGGACTGATCAACAACTGCAGGAAGCGTTTAGTGGCAGTCTTTGCACACAACCAGTTATGGAGTACAGGGGCTTTCCTGTTTTCACAAGTAGCCATTGGGTGTTGCATACCATATTTCACATATATATATATATATATATATATATATATATATATATATGACATTTTTACATAATTTTTGCAATATTTGTTTGCACAGGTTCCCTTTAATTAACAGCTGTAGGTTTGAAGACGTGAAAATAGTTAGTGACAGAAATATGAAAAAAGACTGTGAAAAAGGAAACATACTTATACAGCACTGTAACACATTCAGTGAGCTGCACATTTCTTTCAATCCACTGCTAATATTCATTCATAAGGTGAATAAATGTGTTGGGTCCTTAACAAAAATGTTGACTTGAACCTATGGCCAATAATCCTTCGGCCGGTTTAGTGCTGTCGGCCAAATGGCAGCAATGACAACATTGCTACACAAAGCGATTCAACAAGATTTGACTCTCACAGTAATGAATGGGAGAGTCGAATCTGTTTGTTTCTGTTGGTCACCAATGTCACAAAGTTATAACTTTAAAACCCACCTAATTTATAAGGATGCACTAAGCCAATATTCATTTAACACAATCAGCCAATGTCAATAACAAAGTTTTGTCATTTCTGTACCTCTGTACTCGGGCATAAATTTAAAAAAAATGTTGCTTTTGATAATGCTTCTAATTTCAAGAAAAACAAATTCTATGATAAAAGGTTATCTTTTAATATATTTTAATAACTAAAGACTCACAAAAATAAGTCTGAATATTGAAAATGTATAAATTATATGATAAGTCTTTCTGTAATTGACAATAAAATGGCGGATATAAAATTCAGTAAATAACTGAGGTATTAGACTTCATCAACAAATCTGCAACAGAGAAAAAATAATAACAATAAAACAATAGGAAACATGACTTGAGCAAAAAACAATAAATTGCCTTGTGAGAGCTTAAAGGGGCATTTCCATCTGGGGTATCATTACATGGTTACTACTATGTTTAAGAGATTTCTAGGTTGTGAGATGTGATTTGCAAATAATTGGCCACGAAATCAGGAACGGGCTTTGCACACTAAATGACACATTGTAACATGTCACAACATATATTGATGGGCGAGTGAGATCTGAAAAATAAATGTAGTCATGTTTTTTTATTTCCAAAGTTACCATGTCATACCAATTGTGCTACAAGTCGTTTTGTGTTCTAAGTTGCGTGAATTTCATCACGGCAACTAATAATGTGACCCAGTAGTGTGTATGGCCCCCACGCTGTATGCACTCCCAATAACGTCTAGGCATGCTCCTGATGAGACGGTGGATGGTGTCCTGGGGGACCTTCTCCCAGACCTGGATCAGGGCATCTGTGAGCTCCTGGACAGTCTGTGGCGCTACTTGGCGGGGTTGCATGCACAAATACATAACATCTCAGAGATTCTCAATTGGATTCAGCTCTGGGGAACGTGAGGGCCAGTCAATGGCATCAATGCCTTCGTCATCCAGGAACTGCTTACACACTCTGGCCACGAGGCCGGACATTGTCCTCCACCAGGAGGAACCCAGGGCCCACTTCACCAGCGTAAGGTCTAACGATGGGTCTGAGGATTTCCTACCTAACAGCAGACAGGGTACCGTTGGCTAGCACGTGGAGGTCTGTGCGACCCTCCAAGGATATGCCTCCCCAGACTATCACTGACCCCCAGCCAAACCAGTCATGCTGGATGATGTGGCACGCTCATAACGTTCACCACAGCGTCTCCAGACTCTCTCACGTCTGTCACATGTGCTCAGTGTGAACCTGCTCTCATCTGTGAAGAGAACCTGCCAATTCTGGTGTTCTCTGGCGAATGCCAATCGAGCTGGGCTGTGAACACAAGTCCCACTAGAAGATGTCAGGCCCTCATGCCACCCTCATGGAGTCTGTTTCTTACAGTTTGGTCAGAAACATGCACACCAGTAGCCCGCTGGAGTGCATTTTGGAGGGCTCTGGCAGTGTTCCTCCTGTTCCTCCTCGCACAAAGGAGCAGATACCGGTCCAGTCCTGCTGCTGGGTTGATGCCCTTCTATGGCCCTGTCCAGCTCTCCTCATGTAAAGACCCATCTCCTGATATCTCATCCAATCTCCTGAGACTGGGAGACAAAGCACTGGGAGACAAAGCAAACCTTCTTGCGACGGCATGTATGGATGTGCCATCCTGGAGGAGCTTGACTGCCTGTGCAACCTGAATGGGCTGCAGGTACCGCCTCATGCTACCAATAGTGACAAGGACACTAGCAAAACACAAAACTAGAGAACAATCAGTCAGGGACGATAAGGAGAGAGAAATTGTCTGTGGTCACCACCTGCAAAACCATTTCCTTTTTGGGGGTTGTCACTTTCATTTGCACCAAAACAGGTGACATTGATTCACAATCGCTTATGCATCCTAACTGGACAGATTGATATCCCTGACGTTTAATTGACTTGGTGTTATACAGTGACGATTACTTGTTCCTTTAATTATTTTGAGCAGTATATTTCAGTGATGTTCCTATCAGCAGATATACTGATAACTATACAAGGTGTCAATATTGGGATCTAAAAGACTAAAAAAAAAAAAAGACTGTAATCTAAAAGACTAAAAATCTGGAGGGGCAGTGCTTCCTGCTCAGGCCCAGTCCCGCCCATAAGGCAACTTTTTTCAAATGTTCTCTTTTTTGTTAGTTTGTTTTTATCTGTGGCTTTAACATAGTAGTACTGAACCACACAATTGAAATGGTGTATACTGAAGAGAATTTCAGACAAACGGCTCTATGGTGCTCAACTAGAATTTGAAGTAAATTTCCAGCTATGCCAACCAAGGATGTATTTGATGAAATAAATGGGATTGTGGTCAATATTGTGTCACGGACAACATTTTTAGGGAACATCAATTGTAAAAGATAACAGCCCCTAGCAGCGGGTTAAAGCAGCATAAGTAAATAAATTAAATGGATGTGCGCCCTACTTTTAAACAAATGTTCATTGGGGTACATCTCATCTACATCAGCACTAGTTTTTGGGACTAGCGTGTAATTGTTGTACTAAGCAAGGGACAAGATGAACTTTGTTGTTGCTTTAAAATGTTCCTTCAACTAGTAAATGTGTGTTAATGTTTTTGTTTGTTGGGAACTGTGGTATACATGTGTCGGTAATGTGCAGAACTTAGCGAATGTCTCTTACTGAGTGAGTGACCCTTGTTATATATTTCTGGTGGATTTTCGATGTACGCATCTGTGCATGCTTATGGGGTAAGGCTAGATCAAAACCCCTTGGCCAGTAAAAGAGTAGGGGTTTCCACGATTCTCTCGTCTTCTCACTTGACGAAAAAGTCAGTTATCGTCACCTATACTGATAGTTACTGTATCAATGTCATTCACGAATGAAAGAAAAACAAGCGTTTTTGTGCCATGAAATTAAATAGTTTTGGCAGCGTAAAGTTCATATTCAGTCTCGCTAGCAATTGCTCAATTCGTATGACTATTCCAAGTAGTAAGTTAGATACTAGTAAGCCTATTACTGGCTAATAAGCTGTTAAAACAGCCAGTGGTAAAGGTCATACATTTTGTAGATGCTATTTGTGGTGGAGGTAAACTTCATAAGAAACGTTCAGTTTAAAGGTGTCTAGCGAAATATTCAAACTTTGGCGTGATGTTAATGCATGACAAAATCTAATGTAGAGATGCTCTTCCGACAACACTAGGAAAATGTTTAACACCGTGGTGTGGTTGTAAAGCCCCAGGCACTCACGTGGGAGACCTGGATTCAAAACCAGTAAGGACAACATTTGTAGCTTTTAATTGCGGACCGGCTGAACTAGGCTTGCCTGGTAGGGGTGGGTGGACCGATCCAAAAATATCGATACTACAGATATGTCTTGTTTTTGAAGATCAATTCTAGTGTCAATAGGATCGATACCAGTTTCAGTTTCTCTCTTCTAGGTTATACCCATTTCATCAAGGAGCAGAACTGTCAAACAGTGCAAACAACGCTCAGTTGTCTTGAAAAGGGCTTCCCCTCTACTGTTGCTTTTGACTGCACTCATACGAACATATGCGTCGTGCACGCACAGCGCGCCGCGGGGCGCTCCCTGACTTCGGGCGCCAACCGCCAATCCGAGATACAGGCCTGCATTCATTCCATGCGTGAATGCCATGGCTGAACGAAAGAGGAGGGTCGTTTGTGTGTGGAGATATTTTACGGTGGTAAATGAAAGCATCACGAACTACGATGTTTGTAGGAAGGTTGTTCGCTACTGTGGCAACACCACCAATTTGTTTAAACATATGAAAACCCACGTGAAAAAACTCTTGAGTTGCCCCGACACAGAGACAGAGTTAACTGGCAGTCTTTTCAGACAGGCAAGGAATATCCAGATATATATATAGCAGTGAAATTGGTATTTTAGTCAAATCAGATCTTTAGCATTGGTTAATAAATACGTTAATGTTACACAAATTAATAACTGCAATTGGTTGTCATTTGCTGTTACTTCAGCAGACGGATTGAATATTGACTACATTCAAATAATATATTCAGCCTATTGAAACTTATCTAAATTACTTATTTTAATGGAACTGAAAAGATATACCTGAAATCTGAAATATGCACATTCAAATTACAATAATAATAATATATTTTTGTACTTTGCCTTTAAAAATGGTAATGTGTATTAACATGCATGTGATTAATTAACAGTGGAAAGCAAAAAAAAATGGCTTCATTCATTTATTTATGCACTTTTTCTACAAAGTCCCACTGGTGGCAGGTAGAAATTCTACCACTCAACTCACAACCATTGCAACTCATTTAGTGGTCATGAAAATGTATTCAGATTTAGCCTATTGATGATGCATTCACCTCATAAATCATGGCACACTGCTCTCCCCTACATGAAAGTACATAAGCCACTTTTAATAATAAAAAGTATCGGTATTGGTATAGATATCGGCAATTCTGGCCCTGTATTACTTGGTATTGGATCGAACCTAAATTTTATGGTATTGCACCCCCCTATTGCCTGGTTCCTTTTCTGGTTTAAACTCCGGTTGGCTCGCAGTTTAGAACAGTTGCCTGCCCCATGTGAAAATCACTATAGTGCAACTTTTGTAGCCCACTTTTTAACCCCTGCAAAATGTCTAGCTAACGTAACTAGAACGGCAAAAATTAAATGGACCATCTTGAGTGAAAGTATTGTGCGCGAGCGAAATCCTTGTTTATAATGTTACTGAAAGTATATGGCATAGGCCTATTCATCTTTTTTTTACCACTCTGTTTCCAAAGTTTGGATGCTGCGAAAAGTGTAAATAAAAACAGAATGCAATAATGTGCAAATCATTAATCCCTATATTTAATTGAAAATAGAACAAAGACAACATATCAAATGTTGAAAATGAGAAATGTTATTGTTTTTGGAAAAATACAATTTGATGCCAGCAAGACGTTTCAAAAAAGTTGTGACGGGCATATTTACCACTGTGTTGCATCACCTCTTTTAACAATACTCTGAAAGGGTTTCGGAAGTGAGGAGACCAATTGCTGTAGTTTTTAAAGTGAAGTGTTTTCCTATTCTTCCTTCATATAGGATTTCAGCTGCTCAACAGTTTGGGGTCTCCATTGTCTTATTTTTGTTTCATAATGCGCCAAATGTTTTCAATGGGTAACAGGTCTGGACTGCAGGCAGGCCAGTTTAGCACCCTGACTCTTTTACTGTGGAGCCATGCCGTTGTAATACATGCAGAATGTGGTTTGGCATTGTCTTCATGAAATAAGCAAGGCCTTCCCTGAAAAAGGTGTTGTCTGGATGGCAGCATATGTTGCTCCAAAACCTGTATACAGTATATGGTTCGGAATTAATTGTGCCTTTACAGATGTGCAAGTCACCCATGTCATGTGCACTAATGCACTCCCATACCATCACGGATGCTAGCTTTTGAACTATGTGCTGATAAATAGCCAGATAGTCCTCCTCCTCTTTCAATTTCAAATATTGATTTGTCCGACCACAGGACAGTTCTCCACTTCACCTCAGTCCATCTTGGACCCAGAGAAGACGGCAGCAGTTCTGGATCTTGTTTATATATGGTTTCTTCTTTGCATTGTAGAGTTTTAACTTGCATTTGTGGATGCAGCGACGTACAGTGTTCACAGACAATGGTTTTCGCAAGTGTTCCTGAGTGATTTCCACTACAGAATCGTGGCTGTTTTGAATGCAGTGCCGTCTGAGGGCCCGAAGATCACGGCCATCCAATATTGATTTTTGGGCTTGTTGCATACAGAGATTAATCTGGATTCTCTGAATCTTTTAATGATATTATGTTGAGATATGATGAGATCCCCAAACTCTTATATGAGATCCCAAAACCCTTTGGAATTTTCAATTGAGAAATGTTATTCTTTAATTGTTGCACTATTTGTCTGCACAGTCTTTCAGAGTGGTAAACCTCTGCCCATCCTCACGTCTTACAGACCCATCCTCTCTGGAATGATCTTTTAATACCCAATCATATTACTGACCTGTTGCCAAATGACACAATTAGTTGTGTGATATTCCACCAGGTTTCGTTTTTTTAGCATTACACAACTTTTCCAGTCTTTTGTTGCCTCTGTCCCAACATTTTTGAAACGTGTTGCTGGCATCAAATTCAAATTGGGCATATATTTTTCAAGAAACAATAAAATGTCTCAGTTTCCTCATTTGATATTTTCTATTGAATATAGGGTTTAATTGATTTGCACATCATTGCATTCTGTTTTTAATTTACATTTTAAGCAGCGTCCCAACTTTTTTGGAAACGAGGTTGTAAAACTGGGGCAGTAACTATTAGTTACTAAATATAATAAATATAAAATGGGTATAAAAACGACACTGTAATTGTTTGGATTCAGTCTTGAATGAGCTGTTTTCCTCAACTGGTCAAAAAGCCTTTCCGCAATCTCCTAACTGTACCCTTTCAACTGTTTTGCATACGCTTTTCATATTCCTTCTTTTAAAAAGTATTAAAACGTGTCCCCGTCCATATAGGCCAACTCCCACGTGCGAAGGGGTGCATGAAGGGTGGTTAATTGTGTGTTATGAAACAACGGACCTCTGGTTCGAGACCCATGCAAGGAATTTACTATTGTGAAGAAAGATACTCTATAAGCAGCTTGACACTCCGACACAGAAATAGTAGCCGAGAGTTGATTAGTCTGTTGGAGCAATTTCAGCCTTTAGCTACACGACCAAAATGTTCCACTCCTTCCGAGTCAAGGCTATTACTAGTAAAGCATCCACTTTCACTAGTAGGCTATTAGCGACAGCATATTAAACACGTGCTAACTAATGGAATTACAGTAACTACACAAAATAGCGAACTCACTCAGTTACCTATTGTTGCTTATTTTCATAGGCTACAAAAAGCGTGGTTAATATCCTTGTATGAAGCGAAAGGTTCTCGTACTTTTAAGCTCAATTCCGAGCAAGGGAGTGAGAGAGATGGTACTGTAGCGGGAAAGGTCGAGCGACGTGGAAAACAGCTATGCGCACACGAAACACGCAGTATGCAGTTCTCTTCTCAGTTGCAGGCAGAACAAGGGCAATATAGTCAGAGGGACACACCCAGCGGAAATATGGTGCTCGCAAATGCGACAAACAGCAATAGCGTACCCAAAAATGGCTCCAAAGTATCTTGCCGGCACGGTGCGGAAACTGGCCAGAAAAGTGGAAGAGGACAGTCAAGAACGAAATTACCTGAAATGTATATGACATGAGCGACAGAGGTTCCTATGAAATGTGTTCTCTCAAGGCAGCAAAGTCGGTACATTTGAGAAAACAATTAGTAGCGCGCAAAGCCCTACGTTTTCCATGCCTTTTAAAGCAGTGTCGGAGCTCCATACAGAACTGACCTCAATGATAGGTAATGTTAATGATTTTTGTTCGTTTTAATCATCAATAAATTACATTTCACTGTATTGTATTTTACTGGCAAGATGGCGCCGGAGCAACCTAGTCAGGTGACCTTGTTTTTCTCACCATCACTCACAATGGCATGACTGTTGGTTCATAAGAGATGCGGAAGTAATTGTAGCCTAGGATACTGTACCTCCACAATTGCATTGGCTGCTTGGGATATATGATGTGACCATTGTTTCAATCATGCACATCTGATTGGGATGGGGGGGGTATTTATTTAGAGTAGACTACATTATGTGGGTGGTTTTTGGGCCAACAGTCCTGTACAGCCCGTGCGCCCCATACATTCTTGCATATTAAAAACACTGGAGTCTGACTATACAGGGACTACTATGACATGTCACCACCAAACGTTTCTGCCGCTGGATGCTGCTCGTTCTTGACTAGCCTATTTGCCTGTTGGGGAAACCACGTTTTTATCGGTGTAATACAATATGGGGGTTTACAGTGAAGGTGTAGTAGCCCAGTCCCAATGTCTTAATGTCAAAAAATGCTGGCAGCATATTGGTATAATGACGCAGATCGACTGTAGAATGATTGTATGCACTGTAATTAGGCCCATCTCTATTATGATTGAAATAGTATCCATAACCTACCACAGAACTAACGATTTAAAAATAATAGAAAAATTCGTCACACACGTCACCTGTCATTATTTTGTTGTGGGTTAGTTGAATAATGAGGCGGACAGAGTTAAATGTTGATCTGTAAATACTTAGGATGTCATTGAAAATACAACCAACCATTTGTGTATAAAACCCCACCCAATTCTATAATAGCCTTTTATTGGTGGGTATGTTGTGTAAATCCAGTCCCCCTTTTAGTTGCCGATTGTAATTGGTCAGTGGTGACGACAATCTCAACTCATATTCCCGCCTACCGAGGAGATCAAGTTTGAATGAACAACAGCAGTCTGTTCAAGGAGTAGTTGTTGCAATTTCAGTAAAATATTTTAAAGTCTGTTTACTTGGTTAATCAAACCGTTGGACTGGTTTTCTCAAGATGGATATGAAGAAAAGAATTCATCTAGAATTGCGGAATCGTACGCCATCTGATGTAAGCTCTAACATTGTGATCGTACTGTTTGTAATTGTTTCATCGATATTGTGATAAGGGATACAAAGTTTTTCGAGAGTTTACAATGTTGCCATTACTATTTGTATTGCTTTGTTTCACTAATGCAGACATACCACTGTTATAGCTGATCTAAACTTAGGAGCCAACTTAAAATGATTGCGAGCATGTATGAAAGTGCAATTTGAGAAAATGCACCAGAGCTCCCCATAGCTGTTATTTACAAGGCAAGCGTGAGCCATATTGGTAACTTTGTAATCCTGAACGCGCCCTTTTCCTTTGCATCAACAAGACGCTTTAATAGCACATTAAAACTACTTTGAGGGTCTCAAACTATAAGAATACTATTTTACCGCGTGCATACAGCACAAAATGTCCTTGATTTGTTTGTACCCTGGCGATTGCTCGCTCACAACTTATTACGCATATTGGAAATGGTTTGGTGACTGATCTCAATGGTCGGTTGTCTACTCATTGCTGCTCGAAAGAATTTGAACGAATGTCAAACGTCCATCCTATGGTTGCCTACATTTACTGTTCATGGTAGGCTAGATCTAATTTGTATTTGGTTTTATATCCAAATTATATACCATTATACATTAAGTATATACCATTTGAGAGAAAGTAGCGTACAAAACTACTATAAAATCCGCAATAAATGTTTTTGTTGCCTATATGTGCTTTTATCATTCATTTTTTAGAACACGGTATATTTAATAAGTATCACGTAAACGTGTTCTCTTATATAAATTAGGTGCACGTTATTACAACCATGCGTCCGCAAACAGCAAAAGGATGTTACATTTTTAAACTATAGCTCGTTTGGTGGAAAAAGCTATATTCATGCTTGGATTGCACTTATTAAACGACGAGTTTTCCCTCGGTTTCAATATTATAAAAGAACGCACTGTCATTTTCTGTCAAGCTAAGCACATAAAAATGTCGAGCTGCGGTGCTCTAGTTTCAAGATCTAGGACAAGCCGCCATTTTATCGAGAAACAAAGGCAACGATTTCTATCAAAGATACCGTGTAAAATGCTGTGCGTTCATTTAACGCGAACGATAACTTTTTCTAGCATACCTTTAAACATACTGCAGTAGGCTACAATCCAAATCGACAACTCTTATGAGCAAGGAACAATGTTTGGATAGCTTGCGCCTGCTCTCAACCAATTTCTAATCGTCTGCCCCTCCTACTCGTTTGATGACCCATTGCACGACTCGTAGCAGGTTGTTTTCGCCTTTATAACAATGAAAATCGAAAAATACATCCACTCTTATTAAAAATACATCTACTCTTATTAAAAACACATTCACTCTTAAATTCGAATTTGTAACGCGGATAATATAGGCCTACGTAATTTCAGGATTTTTGTTTCGCCCAGCAACACCGATCACAATTCCGAGTGTAACGTGTCAGTGGTGTCCACGCAAGAAGCTGGAATGTTTGACTAGAAGCTGGTATTACAACAAAGGAAAGCAAGCAGCATTCATTTAATGTATTATTAATGATCTCGTAGTAATGGTCACCAGCGTTGGGGAAGCAACTTTGAAAATCTAATGACTACAGTTTACAGAACTACAATTACTTAACTCTAATAGAAAATAAGCTATACTAAATATACCGTTTTAAACTAATGTTAAAATGTATGCTCAAATTAGATGTCAGACTACAAACTGCAGTAACTGATCACTTTGGTCATGTGTTACCAGAATGTTTAACTAAGGTTATTAAACACAGAAACTGTGTCAAACAAGAGAAATGCAGGAACACTGCCAGCAAATTGCCTGCTTCACCCGTTTAACAAAATAAGTTGTGTGGCATTTCAGTATTTAACTACACCACTTAATGGCAAAAAGTAATTACCTATTTACTTCAAAATGTTGCTAAATGACTAGTTGAAACATGTAGTTCTTTACTCCAACGCTGTTGGTCACTGTCCTCTCAGTATGCTAATGAAGCTGGGTTATGGGATACAGTGTTAAACCTTAGCAGGGGGGGAGTTCCAAGTGAACTTCTGAGGCATGTAACGATTGGGTGAAAACCTATTTATCAGCTATGCTTAATGCACGTTGCACTTAAGTGTGTAAGTGTTTTTACATGTTGGCCTGTACCTTTCCATAAAATAAGACTGTCCATGTATTTGAGTGGATCAGTAGAATTAAAATAATGAGCTGAAACTATAGACTCTGGCTAATACATAAGGTTATCACATCTTCATTTAATTGATGCCCCTGCAAAACAATCTGTTATGTATTGTCTTTTAACGTGTCACGTGGGAGCTATTTTGCAGACTCCATTCATTTGGGATGACTCCCCTTCAAATTGACAGTTCTGCTGTAGAACTGATTGAGTGAGGAGTTATTGTTTGTGTCCCTTGCTTCCCTTCCCTTCCCTTTCCAGGTGAAAGAACTGGTGCTTGATAACTGCCGCTCAAACGAAGGCAAGATTGAGGGCCTAACAGATGAATTTGAAGAATTGGAATTCCTAAGCACAATCAACGTCGGGCTGACGTCAGTTGCCAACCTTCCAAATCTAAACAAACTGAAAAAGGTTGGTTCTCTTTGTTTTAAAAAAATAAAAAAAATAAAGTGTTATATTATTTCCACCTCTGGATGTTATTGTAAACTGCTGCATTTTTTAATGGTTGTCCAGTTAATAGATATCTCAAACAGTTATTATTCTTTTCACGTCAGCTTGAACTCAGTGACAACAGGATCTCGGGTGGGCTGGAAGTGTTGGCAGAAAAATGCCCAAACCTTACACACCTCAATCTGAGTGGCAACAAAATCAAAGACCTCAGCACCATAGAACCTCTGGTAAGCAGCAGGTGCCCTGACATCTCCACAGTTCTTCAAATAAATTCTGTACAGGACATTTCCATTTAGTCTTTTATGTGACTCGCTTATCCACATTAGCCTTCTCACATACATTAGTAATATCATACTTTAGAATGTATTGTTACTGAGGAGGAAAGGGGAATAATGAACCAATTGGAAGTTGGAGATGATGGTGGCTGTGATGATATGATTTTACATTTAGCCAGGACCCTATGGTTAGTGTCTCTACTCTTAAGATAAGTGCAATGGTATCTTAAGTGATCAAAGAGTCAGGACATCCATTTTAAAGGACAGACCCCGGCCCAGGGCAATGTCTCCATCTGTGCTTCCGGGCATTGGGATTTTATATTTAGACCAGCGGGACATGCACCATACTGGCCCTCCAACAGCACTTACGGCAGCATCTGGTCTGGAATAGACGTTCTGAATCAAGTTAGACCCTGTATTCATATTACCGTATTCAACTTCTTTCACAGAAAAAATTAGAGACCCTCAAAAGTTTAGACTTGTTCAACTGCGAGGTGACCAACCTTAACGACTACCGAGACAACGTGTTCAAGCTCCTCCCCCAGTTGACGTACCTCGATGGCTATGACAAAGATGACAAGGAGGCGCCCGATTCGGACACAGAGGCATACGTGGAAGAACTGGATGATGACGATGATGAAGATGATGGTGTGATATTATACCATACTATTTAAAATGTCGTTTACTGTGGCTTTCTTGTTAAGGCAAAAACCTATAACAAAGATTGTTTTTTTTAATAACGCAACAGTTTGTTGTGTCCAATGGGAGCAAAGTAGGAGTGTAGTGGGAGACAGGCCCAAGCTGGGGACACGTCCACTAGCGGGTTCTGGCATGTATTTGTGTATTTCCATTAGGGAACTGTATGTGCAATATCTCACCTTTGTACCAAACAATGCCTTTAAAAAAAAAAAAAATACTGGCAGCAGTTAAGGTCTATAAAACCTTCTCCAGCCTGCTCGTAACAGATTGTCGTTTTGGTAACAGAAAGCTGAATTGAGATGAAATGTTTTGTCAGTCACAAATGTAGTGGAAGGTTTTCTCCCACTTACCACCTGTGCACTTCTTTTCACCATAATTCGTCGTCAGAACTTCTTAACTGGTGCTTCAGATTTTTACATCTGGTGAGACATACAGTATGAGTCAGAAGTTTAGACAGTTCTAAACTTGTTGCTGGTACTGTATGTCTCCAATCTGTGTTTTCGTAACATCCACTTAAGAAGTGAGTTTCATTATAACTAAGGCAACACTGTGATAGACCTTACCGCTTTAAAAAAATAAAATAATTTAATCAACGTACTCTGCTTGTTCTGTGTTGAACTACAGAAGTAGATGAGGAGGAGGAGGATGAAGATGAGGAGGATGAAGATGCTCCACCAAGAAAAGAGGAGGATGATGACGATGAGGAAGGTGAAGAAGAGGAAGAAGAAGACCTAAGTGGCGAGGTGAGACTGTACACAAATCATCTCATCCCTGCAGGCTAGCCTGATATATCCTAAACCCTCTATGGTCTGACGCTCCCCGGTGGTTGGAAGGCAACCAATGCAGAAAGTAATGGTTCTTCAGGTGTTTGACTGATAACAGGGGGCCTTGATGAGATTCTGAGCTCTTTCTCATTTCAGGAGGAGGAAGAGGAGGAGTTGGATGGCAAAGACAGTGACGAGGATGACGAAGGTAAGTAGTAGGATGGAGTCCCTCTGTTACCTTCAGATGGCATCGTCGAAGTACGATATATGTTTATTTCTTTTGCGTTGTTGGTACGGCTAAATAACAGAGTGGCTGCAGATCTAGCCTTTCAGTGGCTGCAGATCTAGCCTTTCAGTGGCTGCAGATCTAGCCTTTCAGTGGCTGCAGATCTAGCCTTTCAGTGGCTGCAGATCTAGCCTTTCAGTGGCTGCAGATCTAGCCTTTCTGTGGCTGCAGATCTAGCCTTTCAGGATCTTTATTCACGTTGGACCAATAGATCTGGAGATTCCCGAAGTCATGTTCCACCTCGCCCACCAGTAGACCAGGTAGATTTTAATAGAATGAATGCCAGATGATGCTCCGTGGATGTTTCACCGGTAAAACCACTTGAATGTTGTCATTAACGATTCAGTTCTGCTATGATCGTTGTGGTCTTGCAGACATCGATTCAGCTCTGATCTGACTCCCGTAAGCGGACTGTTCACCTGTAAAGCATAATAGGCTATGTATAAAAGGACAAAAGTGCAGAACATAATTTGCAAAAGAAAGTTTAGAGAATGTGAATGTACTTAAAATCACACTTTGTTTTTGCAAATTTGCACTACTTTGTTTTCTAGAAGAGGAGAGAGGTCAGAAGAGGAAAAGAGATCTAGACGAGGAGGCGGAGGAGGAGGAAGATGACTGAAGATCACCCCCAAGCTAGCTTTATGTTCTGATGGGACTGTTTTAACCTTGTATTCCTCATCCCCACCCCTCTGTATTCGTCAGTTGTCTTTTTGCAGTAGGCATGGGTTGTGTCATTGTCCAGTTGGGTAAGGGGTTTATCTAAGGAAACAAGTTTAATTGCATTTCTTATTATTTTCCTTTTGTACTTTCTGATTCCCTGTATTCCACTCTTAACAGTGCCCTACAATCCACTGGATGGGCACCAGCGAACATTTTGTAAAAGTCAAATATTAGTAGTTCTAACCTTTGTAAAGGTTTTGTTTTCTCACTGTTATTGATACCTTAAATGTGTATACTGATTTGAGGATGACTTGTGTATTTAAAAAGACAAACTTACCAAAAAAAACGCATGTCTGAAATAGATTTTAAAGTTGACTACTGGATTTCAAGAATGACTGTTTCCTATGCCCTTATTTGGTGTGTTTTTATTTCAGTATAAATTAAGCGTTTGTGGTGTTATCTATACATCATTCCGTATGTGCTGTTTTTCAGCATTAATAGTGTGTTTTAAACATGTATAGAATGGCCTGTGGGACATCTTTTTAAGCATGGTAACGAATGTCTGCCCTTGTCAGAATGTTCCTCCTCAAACCCCTAGCTTTGATAGTTCGGAAATTACGTGTTCTTTGTAAATACTGACCAAATCTATTTTTTTTTTTCTACAACGCTTTGATAATGGCAGACATTTACACTTAATTGTAATGATGAACTGTAGTAAGATATTGAATATCTGTACAGCTGTACCTAAAATAAGCAAATTGAAACTGGTAGATGATTTCCATAATCACAGAATTACATTTAATGAATATATACATTATTCACTGAATCCAACTTCCTTATGGCTGTCAAACACCCACACATTTTCCTTACCCATACATGTAATCTCGGCAGTGTTCAAAGATATAGTCTTAAACCATATGTCAGTTCATGGTCAAATAGGCCTACCTCAAGTCATGTTTCCCTTACATGTTTAAACCCACTGTCATCACAGCGAATATCTTAACATGAGCCAAATTTAGATTTTTCTCCCTTATGACTTCAATAAATATTTTTTTTATACAAGTTGTATTTTTTTATGATTTACGGATCTATTCAATCTGTATTGCTCTGAACGTCAGTGTCAAGTGATTGCAATTAAAAGGCAACATCCTCTTTATTTTAAACTGAATGCAGCATATATTGAGTATATAGTACTTCTCCTTTGAACACTTGTGACACATTAATTAGAGGTCTTTGATATCATCTAATGGTTGAAATGTTGTGTATCCCAGAAGGCTGTATTACCTTGTTCTTGGATTGTATAGTAGCCATATACAATGCAATGAGCATCCATTATGTTGTGTTAAGTACACAGCCAGTGCCAGTGGCATTGGCTTAATTGACTACTTTAAAATGACTACTCCATTTTAAAGTAGTCAATTAACTGATCACCAAGAGGGATTGTCCAATGAAAGTAATAACTCCTGCCCAGTATACTACATTAAAATGGTGAATGCCATCAGTGGTGCCTCCCAAGGAAAAATGACTGTAAGAGGCCTCAATGCATTTTGTGTTTTCTTTTTCAATGTTTTCAAACAATTTTTTTAGGCTAATTGACACAATTTTGTGTCTTTCTGAGAATAATGCATTGGAACAGCTTCATCAACACAAAGTACGGTTAGGCAAAATGAGCTTTGAGCAAGTTATTAAGTGATGTACCAGTATTTAATGCATCTATAAGCCGATAGCATATCATTGAAGTGCCAAATGGTTATCATCCCATTTGAATAATACTGCAGGGTTTTTACTAACCTAGAATACTGCTGCTGGAACGGCACCAGAAAAGTATTACCGGGGGAAAATACACAGAATGGACAACTCTTGGATGTGCAAATTTGGGTTGGGTTTTACATGTCAGCTATAATGAATAGCTCTCAACAAACAACAGTGAAAAATGCCATATTTCACTTGTTCACAATCCCTGCTTCGAACAAACGTGGTAGGAAAAGCAATGACACAGAGACAGGTCAATGACTAAACATTTCCACATTATGTCCAATTCAAAACATACATTAATTACCGCTGTCAATCCGACATTTCGAGAAGACGCAAATCAAAAGGTACGTCAACATGATTACAACGGGGGCCATGACAAACCCATCGCTAATGTCGCCTTCTCACCTTTCAGACCTGACAAGTCGGGGTCGACAGTTGTCTGTCAGACCGTACCTCATACACCATCCTTGCCTTCACTGTTTCCACTCAAGACGTTCTCCAATGTTCACATGACAAGGCAATATAGGGTAGAAGAGTTGGCTAACCCTTAAAACAAAACATCTGGCTACCAGGTTTCGATACCCAGAATTGCAAAGTAAAGGCAAACTGGATTCTGGGTGCAGTTTAAGTATAGCATTTTTGACTGAGGCATTTGCTTTATCTGTTTTTAGGATGACATCCATGTTTGATTTAGATTTAGTTGTAATGTTAGCATCAAACAATGGGTGTTTAACTTCCTTGGGGCACACGTGATGCAAATGCAACTCAACTGTTATGGTGTGAATCTAGTGAATTTTTGCCTTGCGCTGCCCCTTTCATATCTACCTATATATTTATGTATATATATATATGTGTGTGTGTGTGTGTGTATGTGTATATATATATATATATATATATATATATATATATATATATATATATATATGCTAGGGGCAGTGAAGTGTTAAGTGCAACTTTGTCACAAATTTCAATAGCAGTGTTGAACCATTAGGTGGCAAACATGTGATTCATTAACTACTAAAATACCAATACATTGTGCATAACTTTTGCAAAAAGAATGTTAAAATAAAGATCAGAATTGGTTTCACCAGCTGAGCCTGAAACATTTGGTGGGGCCAAAAGTGACATTTTTATCAGGTTTTGACATTTTTACCATTCTTATCTACTTTGGTTGATAAGTGATCAGTTTGAGGGCCGTCACAAGACAAAACAACGCAACCCTAAATGCAATGGTGGACCCCTCAAGGGCCCCACAGACAGGCCAACACTGCTCTAAATCCTGTACAAGCAGACCCAGAGTCCAATTTGCCGTTATTGTACACTTCTGGTTCTAGAAGCTGGTCAACCAGCTACCTAATACACATCTGTTTCCTACACATCGCTGTATGAGGACTCCTTGCTGACTGGAAATCAACTACTTGTCTACATTTTCGTCTTAGGCCTAGCTACGTTGCATTTAAGTTGAATGAATGTCTGCATCTACATTATGGAGACCTATGTGATCTGTGACTTGTATGAATGTGTGCATCTACAGGATGAAAACCGACAATCTGTGAGTTGAATGAATGTGTGCATCTACGTTATGAAGACCTACGTGATCTGTGACTTGAATGAATGTATGCATCTATGGGATGAAAACGTACAAAATCGGTGGCTTGAATGAGTGTGTGTATGTACAGAATGAAAACCTACATAACCTGTGAATTGAATCAATGTGTGCATCTACAGGATGAAAACCTAGATAATCTGTGACTTGAAAGAATGTGTGCTGTCTATGTAATACATTTGAATATGCGACCAGGCGTTGAATGCAAGTACCCATGAGACAGCCACCTCACCTTGGTCCAGGTTAATCTCCATCTTGACCCCTTGGTCAGCGAGCCAGAGCGGAACATTAATTTACACAAAACAGAAAAATACAAAATGCATGTTTCAGCTTAAGATGAACAAAAACAGGCCGTCTGAGAAGCTTCAGGCCTCTCTGCCCCCCTATACCAGACAATCATACCTAGTTGGCTGCACCAGGCTCTAACTGTGAGAAAACATTACAATCTCACCCTACATCGTAAAATTACAGTATAAAAACTAATTAAAGCGAGGTTTTCTGTACATGGTTTATGTTAGGGTAAAGATGTAAATAATGGCCTTATGTAAATAATAAGTGTTTAGTTAGTGATTTAGTTAGTGATCCCCTGCAGGGTATATTACCGGTTATGACAACAGTGTGACAATACTGCTAATTATCATTATTCACTAGAGAAAGATTATGAACCGGAACTGCAAGAAATTTCATACAGCATTTCTCAGCTCCAGGGAAATGGATCTTGTGTTACATCATAAATGTTGGTTTCTAAAACGGAATATTTATAACTGAAAGATATGAAGACTGAAAATATTGTGTTCATATTTCGGTTTGATGTACTGTTAGGCACAAAATTTGATTGACTGATATTCCAATTTACATGATCTAAGTATTGTGTTAATTCAGTCAGGAAAAGAACTCAACGTCACCTGTTACAGTGTACTGTCTCACCCAAAATGCCTTCATTTGGGTACAAACAAAATTCAGTCAAAAGCATTTCAATCATCACCATTTACATGGCTGTAATTTCTCCCAAAAGAGTAATGAGATGTTTCCACGTAAAGTTAACTAAAGATTTAAAATATAACAAATAAATAAAATAAAGGAATACAAAAGTTAGCCTAGATATAATAAGAGTAGACAAACTGCCTGCTAAGTCTACATTTGGGTTGCTGTAGGCCAGTCTCAGGCAGCACTGCAGCTCAGCACAGCCAAAACATTCACAGGAGAAGACAGGATAAAACAACAGTCCTGCAACACACCTCGTTCATGTCCCTGCAAAACTCTGACGAGTTATTCATTATTCATCGTTACAGTAAGTGTAAACCACTAGTAAACGCCGCTGTTGGGAGGTCAACAGCTTTGCTGTAAGTCGGTTTGTAGTGGCTAGTACTAACGCCGGGGGGGTGGGCGGGGCAGGTGGGGTAGTCGTCCATTTTCTTCCCCAGGGTAGGTTCTGCTCATGGTGATGGCCGGGTGGAGGTTGGACGTGGCATTTCTGGGTGATGACAAAGGCTTTGCCACGTCAACTCAGAGGTGCTTAACGGGTGGGGCGTGAGGACCCTGGGGTACGCTGATGGCGCTCAGGTGGAGGGGGAGAAGGGGTGTTGCGACTGATAATGTAGTAAACCTGTAATAACCATTACCAATCACAATTAAAATGAAAAAGAACGCATTTCTCCCGGTAACAACTAATTACATTAAGGGTTAGTTATCATGTTATTGATTAAGGGAGTTAGGAGTGATTACTGTTAAGAAAACCTGGTAGACAACTGTTCTAATCATTTACTCGTGTGGTTCTCAAATCAAGGCTTTACAACCTGAAGTATTGGCTGGTTTTCATTCCAGCCCTCTAACCAGGGACCGATTTAGACCTGGGACACCAGGTGAATTAAATTAACCACACAGTGGAATAGAAAACCCTCAGTTCTCCAGGATCCTGGAATCACTACCCCTGATGTGCATTACATGGTGGTTGTTACATTATAACTCGCAACAGCAAGTACAAGTAATGTATGACTGGAGGGATCAATCTAAGGGTGACGTGAGGTGGCGCCAGAGTTCAGACGCTGTTAACAATGGGGCTGACGTTCTTCAGGTTGTTGAGTTCCAGCTCCAGCTGGCGTATTTTAACGTCCTTGGTCGTGAGCTCCTCCTTCAGCTTCCTCAGCTCCTCCTGCTGCCTGAAGAACATCCTCAGCAGCTACAGACACATGACAGTTAAGGTCACGGAGGGAAAACGCTGCAGTGTTTTGTTGAGGAATGCTGAGGAAGTCATTTCAGCATTTGTCACCCCATGTCAAAAATGTTGTTAGATTTACCCATAACAGGCATAAATGGCATGCATCCACCCCATTCATTCAACCACCTTATTCATCTACCACTCCATCCACAACATCCATCCCATCCATCCCATTCATCCACAAGTCCAACCATCACATCCATCCCATCCATCTGTCCATCCACCACTCCATCCACAACATCCATCCCATCCATCCATCCCATTCATCCACAAGTCCAACTATCACATCCATCCCATCCATCCGTCCATCCATCACATCCATCTCATCCTTCCATCCATCCCATCCATCCGTCCATCCACCACTCCATCCACAACATCCATCCCATCCATCCGTCCATCCACAACATCCATCCCATCCATCACATCCATCCCATCCATCCGTCCATCCACAACATCCATCCCATCCATCCGTCCATCCACAACATCCATCCCATCCATCAGTCCATCCATCACATCCATCCCATCCATCCATCCATCCATCCACCACTCCATCCACAACATCCATCGATCCCATTCATCCACAACTCCAACCATCACATCCATCCCATCCATCCGTCCATCCATCACATCCATCCCATCTTTCCATCCATCCATCCCATCCGTCTCATTCATCCACTGCTACATCCATCATATCCATTCCATCCATCCATCTCATCCATCCATTCATCCCATTCATCCACCGCTACATCCATCACATCCATTCGACCATTCATCCATCCATCCACCCATCCATCCATCCATCAAACTATCCATTAATCCCATCCATCCACTAATTTTTCATCCATTCACTCATCCCTCATCCATCAATCCATCCATCCATCCAACCATCCCATTCATCCATCCCTCCATTCACCCGACCCTGTCTAATAAACATACCTCGTTCTCAGTCCTGGGTGGCATGTTTTCCAGAAGGTCAATGCCATTGACCACCACTCCCTTCTTGTCCTTCACTGGGGCCTTGAATACTATCTGGTTGGGCTTCTGGTAGCCCTCCTTCAATGAAATTAACACCGGATCTGCACACACACACACACACACACAACACACATACAAACATCCACACGCACACCCACACGCACACGCCATACACACAAACATACAGTTTACATTCATCCCAGGATGATAAGTCATACTGTACATTAAACTCCACATGCTCCCTACCTCGGTTGACCCCGCTCAACCACTCGCTGGCGGACAGAGCAGGCTCCGTCCCAGCCGTCATTGGATAAATGTCTTCCTGATACGTCTCAGACTGCAACACAACGGCAGAAAGCTTCAGAACTGGTTCCAGCGCTTTACATCTGTTTTTGCTCCCATGGGTGCATATTTCAGGTCGCTAAAGAAAGTGAGTTTATGAAAGAAAATGACTCTGACCCTCCTTGGCACAATCATGGATATGGGTTCGATCAGCCCCTTCAGTGTCACCAGCTTGTAGAAGCGGAACACCTCACAGGCCGCCACGTCCAGCCCATGTTTTGGCATCACACCTGTGGAGGGAATGGAGGGGCCGTAGACATGTCACATGACCGTCTGTGTGGCACGTGAACATTAAACACTTCTTGTGGGCACACTCAAATGATCAACAACATTTCTGGATGAAACGGCAACACTGTGACGCCTGGTTCAAACCGACCAAAACCCCCAGGTGCCATCACTCACCAAGGCCTTTCTGTGGGGCAGGGGAGCGGAACTCCATCAGATACTGGAGGTATGGCTTCTCTGTAGTGATCTCGTAGTAACGGATGTTGCCGTCACCCTGTGTCACAATGGGATGAATGCATTTACATTTTGTTACTTAGCGGCATGTATGTGTATATTTTCTGATGAATTAGTCACTTATTTAATTTACTTTTACTGAAAAAAAATGTAAAATTACTCCCTGATAAAACATGAAGGGAATAAAATCGTTGGATCAGGGAATGTAAAATATTCAGTAACGACAATAGATACATTTGCAATATAATTATTTTAATAATCAACCACATTTCTAACTGGACTGGGCTTTTAAACCAACTCCCACGTAGTGGATGTAGACTATTCTGCCTAAGAGTGAGGGCTCAGTATTCTGTGTAAGGGGAATAGCTCACCTTTCCTGCCAGGTAGAGCATGTGTGTGTCTGCATCGTAGAAGGGAAACAGCAGCCCTGAGAGGCCGTCAATCTCCTCTTCTACCATGGACATGGACAGGTCCTCCTGTTGGAGAACACACACACACACACACACAGATCAGACATTGCTCCTGAACACACACACACACACACACACACACACACACTTGGGGGACACACACTATTACAGTGGTGAACCCTGGCTAATAATACCCTAGCTAGGCCTTCTGTGGGCGAAAACATCCTCTAAAACTGTATAATTAAAAATGAAAAACCAAATCATCATTTACTTTATGTGCCCTACATACCGTATAATCTAAACCTAATGCAAAGTAATGATTTTTTTTGCCATTGTTAGTCAGCTCTAAAAGCATTCACTAACAAGGAAACTTCTAGCTATTTGCTTTCAGTTAGTGTTGTATCTGTGATCCATCCACAAGGCCTAATCGCATCATTTGCCACCTCCAAAACAGTCCTGTCCATTGCAAGCCAAATGTGTTGTGATTGGTTGATTCTGTCATTCTAAAATGCCGCTCAATACAGCTGAATAGTAGATGCCTTCTGTCCACATCCTGAAGGCCTAGTCCTAACCAATACTAGCTGGTTGAGTTGCCTACAGACCACCAAAGAAACTGAAATGTGAGATTATTTTCTCTTTGGTATTAACCCTTCTCCTTCCGACCCAAACTGAAGAAATTGAATCAAATTGAATCAATCAAAATAATTGATGGCAAATCAATAAAAAAATACATAATAATACAAAATGATTATAAAACTACAAATCCACATTCATATAAATCGTTATGTAAAAGGCCCCAAGGTTTTCCCACCGCAATTTTATCTTGTATACACACTCCTTGCTCGAGGATATAAAAACAAGTGCGGTTGAGAACTCACACATATGCTCAACACCTTCGCTACCCCCCCACACACACACCCGTACACGAGGGAAAACCCAGAGCCCTGTAACCTAGCAGCTGGGTCCCAGTCCGTCTCACCTGATCCCACAATGCAATCTGCCTGGTGTTCCACCGGGACACACCTGTCGTCAGCAGCCGTTTCATGTTCCCCAGAAACACCACCCTGTTCACCCTGTGGTTCTTACAGTTGGCATGCTGGTGGGGAACAGACAGTGTTCAGAGTTCACAGAGAGAACTGTGCACACTATTCAGGCGTCTGGTAAGAGATTACGTCATGAATCGAAACGTCACAATACAATGAACTGGATTGTAGGAAAATGTTGGGTAAAACATGTTTAATAAAGCCCTTCCTTGAGCATGTTTGTGTCTGTACAGTACACTATGTCTATGTTGTATTTATTAAAAATAGTAAAGCGCAAAACCCTAATCACTGTTCACCATCAGACCCACCTGTAAGACTCTCCCTGAGCGTGGCTCGATAATACGCAGCTTCTTGTCCTTACAGCTGGTGGCCAGCAGGCTGCCGTCTGTGTTGAAGGACATGCACAGGATGACGTCAGAGTGACAGTCGATCATCTTCACCGGCTCTCCTATTTCCAGGTTCCAGATTAAAATCTGCAGTGACAGGAAGAACACAAACTGTCAGATCTCCCAGAGCCCGGTGGGATCAGGATGGTGTGGCCAGGGAATCATATGCACTGGGAATCAGATCTAATATTATCTGACACATTACCAATAGAAAATTGATTAAAAACATGTCGATTTTACTCAATAAGCAGGCGCTCTTATATGACTTACAGTTAGTAAAAATGGGGGAGAAACCTGACCGTACTCAACGCAAAACATGTTAAAAACAGAAATATTGTTTTTTTCGTTTTCGCAACTTTTTGACAGGTTTTGCTTCCTCGTTCTGCACGGGTGAACGTGACCCTGGTGTTCATGCGCTGGTCGGTAACCGTGGGTTACCTTGTAGTCATAGCCAGCGCTGAAGAGGATTCCGCTGCTGGTTGGGTGCCACTCGATGAGGCCCACACGCCTGCTGTGTCCATACAGCTCCATCATGGCCTCCGTCATGTTCCGTCTCAGGCCACCCTCAGGGATCTCCCAAATCCTAACCTGGCACAGGCACCCGACACGCAGACGGACACACGCAACGCACAAAACACACGCACAGATTATTTTCTCACCGATATTAAAGTGGCTTTTCACACTGGTCCTCCAGTAGTTTAGACGGTTACACGCTCGTCTCTCCCGTGTAGTTCTTACCGTGTTTGAGACCGGTTTGCCAGTGACTTTGTATGTTTGACCTGTGAGGCATTTCCAGCATATCAGACCTTCTGGACACTTGATCAAAAATAGACCATACAATTGATGTGGCCTGCGGTTTGAGGATTACAGCGGATTACAGCAGTGACTGAGCTCTGTGTTGTACCAAGGAGATTATCCCCGTAATCAGTGAAAGAATTATCAAACACGTAACTAACATACATTAGCTACACAAACAACAGAGCTGCAACAGTTGACGGTGTTTGTGTGTGTGTGTGTGTGTGTGTGTGCGCGCGCGCGCGCGTAACGTAGGTTACGTCGGTGAGTGAGTGTGCCACTTACGGAGGAATCCTCAGAGCAGGAGGCTATGATGTTTTCAAAGAAGGGATTCCATTTGATGTCCAGGACGTTGCCGTGGTGACCACACACTTTGGGGTGGTGGGGTTCAATACGGCCAGCCTGAGGGAAAATATATTGATCACATATTGAGGACAAAAGAGGCTTCTGTGGCACTCTATCAATATTATTGATATGCGTATGACTGTGCATGTCTTTTTCCAATGATGGCATTAAAACACATTTGCTGTGTGTCAAGGTTAGGGCATAGTTTTGAGTAATATGAAAGCCGTTGCTTGACTGGCATTCTCAAATGATACAAACAAATTTGTAGGGGAGCTACTGGTTTTCATGGCTTAGGGTTATCCTACTCTACTGTGAGTACCAGATTCCTTGGCTAATATTAAAATGCTTGCCATTCCATGTTTTTGGCACATGACATGCAGTAAAATGACAGAATGTTATCTGATTAACTCAGTCAAGCAGTGGCTTTCAAAAATTTTTTCAAACCTTACAGAGAAATGTTAACAGTAAAATGTAAAATCAGAAATGTGGAAATTTAGTTGATACGGTACCAGTATATGGATAATCATTTCACTGATCCTTCAATCAGTTAACACAAGTGTGTCTATTTATTTTCCCAATTGACATGAATACATCTCAAAGAAGAAATAACACCAACAGTTGATGGGTCAAATTAAGCCCCGGTAATAACTCCCGGGTTGCTACGCCAATGTATCCATGTGTCCACCGTGTGGCGCTCCATCATTATCTGGACTTAGATGGAACACGGTTGAGACCTCAAAATGTTGGTCGTGATGTCATGAATGTTTGATGTCACTTCAATCCGCTGACCTCCTTTCTATGTTCTTTAGGGTACGGCTGAAAGCTGCAGGTCACATCTGAGGGAAACTGGCTGGCCGGCGCCTGCTTAGGCTACCTAGGGGTCTCTGCTATTGAGGTGTGTGTGTGTGCGTGTGTGCGTGTGTGTGTGTGAGAGAGAGAGAGAGAGAGAGAGAGAGAGTGGGTATGGGTGTGGTGCGTAGCAGCTCAGAGTGAAACATCACAACAGCAAACCATGCAGAATTTCTGACAAAGCCAAGGGCAGCATCCATAGCCTGGTGCATCCTTCTCCCTGACAACAGATTTACAGGTATACATCTATAGTCCCTCCCCAATATTTCAGGATAAGACTTCAATCTTGCCTGTTTCCCACAGAATAACTTTATATACCAATTGTATTTTATTTTTGTAGCATTTTAAAATGCTACAAAAATAAAATACAATTGGTATTTTATTTTTGTAGCAAGGTTAAAATCATTATTCATTACTCATTAGCTGGGAGAAAGGTGGAGAAAAATGAGATATAAATATGAAACAAGACTAAAATATTGTAGAGGATTTATATGAATGCATAGAGGTCAATCCATGTACAAGATGCAGAACTACAATTAACGAATACAGTAGTTAACATGAACGAATGATGAACAAAGACATTCACGGCTAATAATGATAACCCTTACTTTATCAATGATTTACAAATGCATTAACTCACAGTGTGTGCTGTCATTTATTCATGTTGCCACAGGACATTAACTCATGTCGTTCTTTACAGTTTGTACTGTTATTTTTTAATGTTGATGCAGAACAGGCATTCATGTAGCTAATTGTTATACAGTATTATACAGTTTTCAAAAGATAATCCAGTTTGTTAATATGATTACAGTGCGGCAACTATTTTTAATAAGGTAGACTGAATAATGATGATATATCATTCATATATATATTGTCTGGTAGAGCAGAGGCTACGTGCATCTTCAAATAGGTGTGACGCACACAAAATGTATGGTCGCATTTGGGGTTATTATGTATTGTTTGTTTGAAATGGGGATAAACTCAATACAGTATATTGAAGGACACTTACTATTTTTGACCAGTAGGGGGCAGAGAGACGTGATCGCGTTGCGTTGGGAAGGTTTACGATCTAAACAGCTGCGCGTTCTCGTAACTCTTGAAGGAAAAGCCGTGTTTTCTTTCTCATCGTTTATCCTATTTTCCAGGTAGGTAAAGTTCAAAAGTACACTGGAAATGTCGATACAGTTTGACAACTTGCCTGTTAGAGTGTATGTAGAGGGTTGGAAAAGCATAGCAATTTTATAAATATGAACTAGAGAGAAAACCCATGTTCAATATAAAATGCCATGATGGTGGCGCATTCCTTTGAAATAAACAAATGTGTTACTGTCCTGTACTCCTGAACAATTTTATTTTCGAAAACAACACTCCTGACAATTTCCTAAGGATTGATAATTGAATTTTGCACTGTACGTCAGTGATTAGCTAGTGCCTGTTAGCTAGCTTGCATTGGTTATTAGCTGGCTCCAGTTAGCGCTCTGCTGTCAAGTGTTTGTTAGTTTCGGTTAGCACTTTGCTAGATGGTTCAGCCATGTTATATTCGTGTTAACACCTTAAGGTAATTTGCAATAGTCTCATCCTTTTACTAGATTTTACTACACTAGCTGAACATTAAGGTATTTTACACATAGGTACAACATTACTGCTATATAAGCACTTAGAGCTTGATAAAGTATAATTTGATTGATTGATTGGTTGATGTAACTGTTTATTTCTTGCATATGACTTGCCTGTTTCCACTTCCACTGAAAATACATTACTCATCTCTTCCTTCATCATTGTCCATGTGTCCAGGGTAGTTGTCTTACAAATTGTTTTTATAGCCTACACTTTTTGTGCTTCAACTATGTTGTTGCTTGCTCCTTGGGGTTTCAGGCTGGGTGTTTTGTAAAAGCTCTTTGTGACAACTGCTGATGTAAAAAGGGTTTATAAATGAATTTGATTGATTGATTGATATTTAATCTTGTCATTCTTGAAGAGAGGATAATGTGCTATCACTAGTATTGTAACTAACACCAAATAATTAATTCATACTCTTTTGGCTCACTGAGTAACCATTGAGCTGAAATAAAGCAGTAATAACTCAAACCTCACAATTAGGTAAATATTTTGTGTTCCCTTAAGTAAAGTGAGGAATTATCCTACCTTAACAACCACTAACTAATGACCCATTGGTAGCTCTAAACCATTTAGAACTGATACTTCACCATTAGTTAATATAAATGAATGATTTTGAACTACCATTATCTAGCCTACTTTATTAATAATGTATTCAAAAATGTAATTATCTTATGAATAGTTTATATTACTTAGCCTATTGTTCATGCAAACAACTAGCTACACACTGTTAGTTAATGCATTTTTCTGCTTTTAACTCATCAGACGGGTTTGAAGAGTCGCCCTCAGTCACCGATTGAGTTGGAATAACACTGCAGAATGTTTAAAATTCAAATGTGTATTTCTACTGTGTAACTTGCATATTTGAACTTCACCATCTGGTCTGCCTATTATGACAACCCCATAATGAAGTTGAAAATAAACAACTCCCTCATTCAGTCAGACTGCGATGCTTTGTTGTTGTTGTTGTTGTTGTTGTGTGTGTGTGTGTGTGTGTGTGTGTGTGTGTGTGTGGGTGAGTTTATTAGCATAACATCGTCTTGGCTTGGGTCACTGGGAGTGTGGAGCTGGAACTCTGTCACCGGAGTGCTGTACCAACGCAAGAGGACACGATTTTAACCAAATTGGCTTGTGTCAGAGGTTCATTAACTGACACTCTGTCCCTCACTGCTAAGTGCCACACCTGGCCCTGGGCATTCCCTGTCCACAGCCTGTGTGCCTGCTTTATTGTGTGACAGAGTGGGAACACAATAAAGGAAAGGGAGAAATTCTTCCAAAACCCACACAGACACTGTATTCCATTCCACCCACTCATGGGGTCTAAATAGTGTCAGACTTTCCATAGTAAAAGGGTGCGTTGACCTTCTCCATCTGTTTGTGTTCCTCTGTAGAGGTACGAGACCCAGTTGGCATAGGAAGAGACTTTCCTCATGACGGGTGGCACTGGCATCCTCTCAGAGAGACCATCTGGGAATCCCACTCTCTGAAAGGTGTGCAGTGTGTCACTTATCCTATTATCCATTACATTTGATTAAAGGGCTTTATAAATATACAGTATCTCACAGAAGTGAGTACACCCCTCACAGTTTTGTAAATATTTGATTATATCTTTTCATGTGACAACACTGAAGAAATGACACTGCTACAATGTAAAGTAGTGAGTGTACAGCTTGTATAACAGTGTAAATTTGCTGTCCCCTCAAAATAACACAACACACAGCCATTAATGTCTAAACTGCTGGCAACAAAAGTGAGTACACCCCTAAGTGAAAATGTCCAAATTGGGCCCAAAGTGTCAATATTTTGTGTGGCCACCATTATTTTCCAGCACTGCCTTAA
>JACXGI010001034.1:0-24519 GCA_016801175.1 Esox masquinongy | reverse complement strand
ATCCTCCATGACGACATCACGGAGCTGGTGGATGTTAGAGACCTTGCGCTCCTCCACCTTCTGTTTGAGGATGCCCCACAGATGCTCAATAGGGTTTAGGTCTGGAGACATGCTTGGCCAGTTCATCACCTTTACCCTCAGCTTCTTTAGCAAGACAGTGGTCGTCTTGGAGGTGTGTTTAGGGTCGTTATCATGTTGGAATACTGCCCTGCGGCCCAGTCTCCAAAGGGAGGGGATCATGCTCTGCTTCAGTATGTCACAGTACATGTTGGCATTCATGGTTCCCTCAATGAACTGTAGCTCCCCAGTGCCGGCAGCACTCATGCAGCCCCAGACCATGACACTCCCACCACCATGCTTGACTGTAGGCAAGACACATTTGTCTTTGTACTCCTCACCTGGTTGCCGCCACACGCTTGACACCATCTGAACCAAATAAGTTTATCTTGGTCTCATCAGACCACAGGACATGGTTCCAGTAATCCATGTCCTTAGTCTGCTTGTCTTCAGCAAACTGTTTGCGGGCTTTCTTGTGCATCATCTTTAGAAGAGTCTTCCTTCTGGGACGACAGCCATGCAGACCAATTTGATGCAGTGTGTGGCGTATGGTCTGAACACTGACAGGCTGACCCCCCACCCCTTCAACCTCTGCAGCAATGCTGGTTAGCACTCATATGTCTATTTCCCAAAGACAACCTCTGGATATGACGGGTCACATGACACCGGGGAGGGAAAATGGCTAATTGGGCCCAATTTGGACATTTTCACTTAGAGGTGTACTCACTTTTGTTGCCAGCGTTTTAGACATTAATGGCTGTGTGTTGTGTTATTTTGAGGGGACAACAAATTTACACTGTTATACAAGCTGTACACTCACTACTTTACATTGTAGCAAAGTGTCATTTCTTCAGTGTTGTCACATGAAAAGATATAATCAAATATTTACAAAAAGGTGAGGGGTGTACTCACTTCTGTGAGATACTGTATATATAAATACATATACAGTATGTATTATGTATATACATTTGTCTGTTTGTTTTCAAGTAATGCACACAACTTGCGTGTTGAAACAGTCCTAAAGTTAACTGTTTTCTTCCTGTGGACATTGAACATACATAATCAATGCATCAGTTTAGCACATGCAACAAAAGAGATCAGCTCCTTGACTCGACAACCTATTTGTGAATGCTAACAGAATGCCACGTGAGTAACGGCAACATCACCAACTCCTCTCTCCTAATGGCTGCATCTGCTCAGCGTGGCAGCGGCGAGTGATTTTCCCGAGGCTGAACTGAGACATGTGACATCATTTCCATACCGTACGTTCATTTTTTTTCCATACGCTGCTGCATTATTTTTTTCATTTCACTGGTCTGGCCAAACGTGCCGTTCTCTGGCATTGTGGATAAGCCCCTGAGAATCTAGATCACGTATAGGTCTGGTGACGTGGGTTTGAATACCGTCCCAGTCCTTCCCATCGTTCTCTCTGTCTAGATTCCCAGAATTTTCAGGGGATTGTTTTCAGAGAGATGAAGGAACTGAGTATTGAACTGGTTTAGAGCCAGCTTAGCCGTTAGCTGTATTGCTCTGGGTTTAGAGCATCTGCTAAACGACAAAAATATTTCATTTAAATACAGACAATGATCTGTAATGTTTCCAGTTCATAAGGTGGTAACCTGCATATACAGCTCATGTAAAAAACCAACAACACCACTGTAGGTCCTTGAGGAACTGTCATAAATAATGGTAGAAGAAGATTACCAATAGTACTTCTGTGCCCGTCTACTCAGCAGAAATCTCAGGAAAATATGAACCTGTTGTCTTGTTCATTTCATTGCCATGACATTGATACTGTACATCGCATTTGGCACAAAAAGAAAACCGAGACAGTATGTCTGTGTATCCACTCTTTGAAAGGCCTGGGAACGTAGCTCATGCCTCACACCGAAACACATGAACAAATGAGGAGGGAACTGAACAGGCAAAAGCCATGGGCTCGGCCAGATGAATTGCAACACAGTAAGCTGAATGACTTTGAATGATCATTACATGACAAAAGGTCAATCACGGTGGATTACAGTGAAAGATGCCCTGCTGCATGGAACACTTTGTGACTATGAAATGGACCGAGTAGGGCATGCTGGGTAGTGTAGTATAGGAGCAGTTAGCCAACAGCTTGTCACAGACCATAATGAATGGAAGTGCCGAGACCACTCAGCAGCAATGAGCAGTCCCTCATAACCGCCAGTGCTGTGTCAACAGGGTAGATTTGCAGCGTTTGAATATAGTTGCTCTCATAGTCCATTTTACATTTTTCTGACAATTGAAGGGCTTCGTGTGATTGGAGTATAGTGTCTGCCACACCCAGGCTGGGGTTTGATAATTGGAGTATAGTGTCTGCCACACCCAGGCTGGGGTTTGATAATTGGAGTATAGTGTCTGCCACACCCAGGCTAGGGTTTGATAAACCAGTGGAATAGGCCCTTGCAGGATGGGCAAAAAGACAACAGAAATTCAGTGAGATGCATTCACGCGCATAACTATCGGGGGTGTAGAAGGTGCGGTTGCACCAGGGCCCACGGTGGGTGTGGGGAGGGGTGGGGGTGGGGCCGTGCCTGGCCTCTATCATGAAAATATTTGGTGTTTTTATTGTGTGTTTCTATTCTGTTATCACAGTCAGAAGCCAGGACATCTACGGCAGGATCGCCAGTGGTACCACTGCAACAATATCCCGACCACCCACTTAAAATACAAAGGGAACTACCAAGTAAACTCTCCTCACAGGAAGCTTCCAGTTTCTAGAACCAGCGACAGGCACGAGAGATCTAGCAATCGATCAAAAAACAGGCTCATATTGAAAAGGTTATTGCAACGTATCATTGAACGGCAGGCAACTGATTAATACTTGTTCATATTATTGTTCAATAATGTTTCCCACGCTGAAACACTTTATAAACCTGTCTTTGTTCATAGATCAAAACCCATAAGCCCAGACCACTTTGATGTTTGCAGCCAGAGAATTGCAGGCAGCTGACACCAGTACAGGTCTGGAGTGCTAAGAAGCCTTAACGGAACATGCACTGGTCTCTGGTAAGAGTTTCATTTGGCCTGCACCCAGGAAGAAAGGCTTTTCAGCCAGGAGCACTAAGTATCCTGGCAAGGTCCATCTTAAAGACACAGCTCTCAGTTAATAGTAGTTCATTATTTCCCAGCGCGCACATGGTTTTCATACTGAAGAATGTGCGACGTCCTATGTTTACCCTGACGGCAGTGATGGTGGTTTAGGGAGTGTCATTGTCCAGTTTGATGAAGGAAATTGAGTGTTATACGAGATTGTGCATCTACTCTTGTTGTTGCTTGCTCTTTTGGGTTTCAGGCTGGGTGTCTGTAAAAGCACTTAGTGAGAACTGCTGATGTAAAAAGGGCTTTATAAAATAAATGTGATTGATTGAGTGATTGATTTACAGCCATTAAGGCTGATAACCATTTGTATGTGTATAACTTCATATTGTCTTGTGCCTAAAGCACCTGAAGCTCTCTTGAAAAGGATTGTTTCGAAGTATAAATGTAATACATCGTTCCAAATATATTTCCAGTCATCACTAATATTATTTGCCAAAACACAATTGATATGACTATGATATCATGTGACACAAAGTAAAAACAGACCTTTACTGTTTCATAATCATCTAATAGCTCCACAAGGACACAATCACACTGTTATTGAACAAAAAGGCTGCCATGGGCTACACATTGGTTGTGAAAGGGGGAAAACTATGTAATGTACCATGATTTTAAGGAAAGGACAACCCCAAGTCCATAAAGCAATAACTGACAATAATCCTCTAGAGTAGATTTTTCAGAGATACAGCCCACAGAGTTTAACGTAGAAGTTTTGGCCTGCTGCCATGGTTACCTGGGATACAGGAATAACAATGAAGGACCCTCCGCCTGAGCTCTCCGTGACGATGGCAAGATACTTGGCATTGACCGCACAGAAGTGGTTGTCATGGACGTTCTTGGTGATGGGAATGCCGTCAAAGCAGTGCTCCCGGTTGGCCACTTTGCCGTAGACGTTTCGAAACTTGGAGCTTCGGTATGTCGGACGCCATGACATCTGTGGGAGAAGAAGCAGAGACCGGAATGTATAGAAGGCACTGGTTAGCTGCAGTTCTATCATTCTACGATGGAATGGATGCAGTGTGTTGGCATGGTGATTCTCCTGGTTGTATGGAGAGCAGAAGGTGTGCTGTGTAGCTGAAAGGCTGGTGGGTGTGTGCTGAGGGACACATGAATCAATCCATATCACGAAATTACCTTTGTAATTTCTGAAGCACAATCCTGAGGAATGGCAGGAATTGGGTGTTAAATGGTCTCAGGGGAATTCATGACCACTGTCACTGGAATTCAAATCCCTTGTTATTCAGAAGGCGAAATGCCTGCGATGTGACAACTGTTCAATATCACAAGAGGATATTTCACACAAAAATATTTTCAAGGAACAGTAATGAATAAGTGCAGTCCCACAGAAACGATTTGAGTTGTCTGAAATGACACCAAGTATTTATAAGGAGGTGGCTCCCATTATCCAATTCTTTTCTGACAAATAAATATGCTCTGCAGTGTTTAGACCCACGAAAACACTTGTTAAGCAGTTAGCCAGCGACAGTTAAGGAGGCATTCATTTGACAGCCAAGGGAAGTGGTTGACTCCAACATAAAAGCCTGTACTTAAACCACTCGTTCATTTACTTTTTTCCCACAAGAATGTTTTGACCAAATTCCAGCCTTGCAGCTTGAGAGATATCTATCTTCTGGGTCACACTAGACCTAACCACTAACCCTGCCAACAGGAAGCCCTAAATGAAGGAGATTCATGACCGTTGTCAGATCAGTGACAAGATGACATCACCACAACCACAATTCACCATTGTCCCAGGGACCGTCACAGTGCCGTGTACGCCCGCCGACACCCCCTTCCTGTCCTACAGACTGCTATCTACATCTGGGCTTCAGCCGGTGGCGACCTAGCATGGCACACCAGCCACTAAGTACACACACTCCAGCCAAGGAAAGACCGGTGCTCACTCTGTCGTGGGGACAAATGAAGTGACATAGAGAAGCTTCTGGCTACATAGCTGCTGGACAGCTGCCATCACAGCGCCTCTTGCAACCCCTGGGTTCTCCTCTCGGGGAGATTTTATAGTAGTCCGGTAGTCATTTTACACACTATACTACTATCTCAAGTCCTTCCACTCCGCCTAACGACTCTTCTTTCCCTCAAAAAGCAGAAGGATTGTGAAAAAGCTACAGCGGAATGACTCGGAGCATAATGCTCAGCTTGTTGGAGAATTAATGTGGAACAGCAGAACAGCAAAACGAGGCCTTTGGGCAGCAGAGAAAGAGCACAGGCATTGAGTTCTCACCACAAGGGCACTCATTCATCTGCTACCAGTGGCTGGCAGGCAGGAGCGCGTGTCCCTTCCCCTTTCCGCCAGCGTCACGGCTTCCCGGATAGCGACACCGCTGAATTGTCACCGTCTAACTGTGTATTTGATCCATCAATCTCTGAGACCCCACGGGAAGCTGGGCATCTCAGTTTACAGTCACATCGTTTTGACTGCCTCTGAAGATTAAGACTCAGCCTCACCCGTGCACACATGTCCACAGTCACACCAGATAATACCCATCACAGAGTCCCCCCTGAGTGAAACCAATATCTTACCGTTGTGCTGAGTAGTGAAACTAAAGCCACTTTCTGTCAGGTTGTCTCAGATTACAAACCCACCTCTTCCTCCTTTACGGAGACGGGCTTCTGTCTGCCTGCCAGTATCTCCTGGATTCTCCACAGAGCAGTCAACCGGCCTTCTCCGTTCACTCTCCTCCCCTCTTCTTCCCTTCTCTCACCTCTCCCTTCAAATCCTCTCATCCAAGGAGCCACCCTCCCATTCCTCCTACTCCCTCGCAGCCCCTGACCAGAGGCATGAAGCACTGGAGCTGGAGTAGTTAGTGCTCCCTCTCCACTCTATCTCTCTTTCCCTCTCTATATCCATATCTCTCCCTGGTGACCCAACATTAGGGAGTTGTAGCTAGATGGCAAAAAGCTTTGATGAAGGCCTTGGGGCCGTTATGTAAGCTTCAATAAATAACCAGAAGTGCTACAAGCAAGAAGTGCACTGGTTTCTCTTTTTTCAGATAGAAAGAAGGCTATTGGAAAAGCTTCTTGCTAATACCACAGCATCTACGACTATACAGAGTATATCTGTTTCTTTATGCAGGATGCCTTGGTTTCCTGGCATTATTCTCAAACTTAATTTGTATACCGTACATCTATACAATTGAATGTCCTGTGCCAAAATGCATTTCGGTGTCAAGCAGAGCTAGGGTTAATATTTGGTGAGGTTAAGATGATCTCATAAAGTATAATAGGGGAGAAACTCCAAAAGGAGCTGCACTTCCTGCAAAGGTGTATTGTTAGCCATTTTTGGGAAATACTGAGTCCCCTAGGTTGAACTGCACCACTTGCCTTTCGCATGCCATTTTGCAAGTACATCCTTCAGTGTCTGACCGGATTTACAGTACCTCACAAATAACAATGCAGTGCTACCGATCTATCAGGTTAACTAAAGTGAGCTATTCCGTATTTAAAACCAAGAAGGTAGCATATGCCTCTGTGTTATAACCCTGTTCAGGTTTTATAATCGCAATACACTTACACAGTCAATCTACTGTGTGGAATATCTGTATGAAATGTGCTTCTAGCCACTTCAACCCCAGTGGCTTTCTCCCAAAGCCAGTATTTTCCTTCCAGCTCTGATTGTGAGTTAGTGGAAAAAGTCAGGAGGTAAGTTCAGGTCTGTACGCTGTAAAAGGTCATTGCTAGGTCGACAGAGAGAGAAAAAGAGAAAGGGTGTATTTTTGTGTACGTGCGTATATATGTGTGTGTGTGCGTGCTTGTGTGTTTTTGTATTGTGTATCTTTTCTCTTCTGCCCTAACGCTTCAGCGAAGCTCAAAGCCAGCTTGGACCCAACAGCCTTTGCCTCCCACCCACTCCTTGGAATCATAAGACCCTCCTGGCTGCTACCCAAAACCCCCTGTGGCCTGCTCCCTCCCCTCCTCTCTCATCCCTCCTCCACCTCCATCCCTCCTCTCCTCTCAGGCCTTACAACCCTCGTTCCCATAATCAAGTTCTACTATTTTCTACTGTGCTGTATCCCCAGGCTTATAATAAAGGCCTATTTAGTTACCTTCTTCAAGTGAGAGGGAAATACATGAACAAATGATTGCCAAGCAATAAGCTGCATTCTGTCCTCCTTGGCATGATGTAACAGAACGTCAATGACACAGTAATCATGACAAAAAGAATGCATCAATGCCATTGTTGTTCTGACCACAGAAGACCCAGTTCTAAACAAGGTTTTGCTTTAAGCTCAGATATATACAAGCAGCTAGATAGCCCACCTGATCTATAAACGTGTAGCATCAAGGCATCATTTCCACATCCCACAGGGAAGAGGGACCCCACTGGTCGGGCAGTGGAAGCCCAGGGGCCAACATTCTGACTATTTACTCATTAGTTTGTTCTTTAGCAAAAACGAATGTCACTAATAGAGTGGAATAAAGCTTTTACCTTTAAACCTATGTTAAAGTTTCTAAAAATGTAGTTTCATGAGTTTGTTATTACACACTTCACCAAAGGGACATTACCTAACAGCAGCATGCTAGAATGTGCAAATATTGTCCAATTACATCTCACTAGCTTGTGCCTTTCCTAGGTTGTGCCATTGGAAACAACAGGTTCTGGGCTGCAATATATTAGTTTAGTTAAATGTGTCTAAGACAGACTTTGGAGACTAATGAAAAATCCTGTTAAAAAGCTCACCTTTAGTGTCCTACCACAAGAGCTCCTGTCGGGAACAGTTCATACTCAAACAGCATTCCCAGTCATTAAATAACAAGATCCAAATGGAGATGACTCAAATGGAAATGACTCAAATGACTCGGCCAAGACGGATGACTTTTCATTAGCGTGCCTGTGTGAATCGTACCCTGGACAAAACACTGAAGGTATTAACTCGTGATTGTTTTCACATACTGCAGACACTGAAGAGCTCTCTCAGCTTCTGCGTAATGTATACTCATTGTACGTTATCCCCCCCAGGCAAATGGCTTAGATTGTTCTGATGATCCTCCTCTCCTGGGCCTGTGGAGACGCTGGGTGTGGACAGTGTCTACCGGAAGAGCCAAATGTATGTGTGTGTGTGTGTGTGTGTGTGTGTGTGTGCACGCACGCGTATCTGTGCATGTGTGATTGGTGCGTGCTTGTGATGTGGGTGGAGCACTCCACAGAGCTCACTGTGTTTATTGAGTGTTCTACACTTCGCCTGCAGTCATTGTTGCTCTCGTACTGGACTCCTTCCCTCCCCGTGTCTCTGTCTCTTTCTTGCTTCCTCTGATTTATGTTCCTTTCTGATATTTGCGCTGCGCGGTCGTTCTGTGAAATCGCCTGTTTTCAAAGAAGATCATTAAAGATACCATAATTATTTTATGGTAATCATTAAAGATCCCAATCTTTAAAGAAACAATCGTTAAAGATGCCGTTTTTAAAGATACAACCATTAAAGATACGACAATTAAAGATACCGTGATTAAAGAATGAACAACCAAAAAAGAAACTCTCCTGAATCGCTCCACCATTCGTGAGACGGCTAAAAGCTTTCTGCTGTAACACTGTCTGTAAAAGACTAGTAGCTCAAGCTCACATCCAGCCGACCACTCCAGTATGGTCTGTTGTGAAAGTACGAAGGTAGTTAATTTCTCCATAAAACTGCATCTGAAATTCCAATCCATCATTACTCAGCTGCAGTAAATGTGATATTGGCAGTTCCAGTGCCAGTCCAAGTAAACACATCCAGCAATATGACATTTTCCATGAGGCTGTTGATTTCACTATTCATCTACAAAGTGGCCATAACTCTACTCAGTGCGCCATTGGACCAACTCTCTCCATGATGCTGTACATAGAGGAAGTGGCTCTGTCAAAGTACTGTGAGAAATACAGAACGACAGCCAGAGGCCTGCTGTCGATCTCATCCGGCCTGTAGAGCCGTCTTTGTCGAGCTCGCTAAGGGCCATTAGCTATTCCTCCCTTCTGTGGGGCACATGGGAGTTAAGTCAGTTCCGATGACATTCACTCCGCACTGCGTGGACTAAATATCCCAGAACAACGACACCCTGCTGCTTGTTCTGGCCTATCCGTCAGGAACCACCCAGTGGGGTGGGAGTGGGGGGGTGCTACCACCGAGGGTCTGCCACAGGAATTCATATCTGGACATGTCTGTGAGACTGTTAGATTTGTTAGTGTGAGAGAGCGTGACCAGGCCAAAATGGGTGTATGGAAGTCTGTTTCACACAAATCACAATGGCAGTTTGGCTTTGTTGTGAGGTGAATGGACTCATTCCACCTAAGATTCATCTTTGTCTGTGTCTGGGAAATACGTGTGCATGTTTGTGTGTGTGTGTGTGTGTGTGTGTGTGTGTGTGTGTGTGTATGTGTGTGTGTGCGCATCCACGACTGAATTCTAATCATCCTCTTTGAAACACATCTACGGCAATTCCTTTCACTTGCATCGGCTGTCAAGACTGTTGATGACATTTCCGTATGAATCCCTTGACAGTGGAGCAGTGAGCAGGACCTCTCCGAGGGCTCAAACAGGAACTGTTCAAACAATTCAATGCGCGAGGAGGATTAAGGATGTAGCGTCGCCTAGTTAACAGCTCTCTATCCATTTCCCCTGAAAACTGGATGAGTGAGTTATTGGGGACCCTGGCAGAGGTTGACTGGAAACCGACACACCCCGAGTCCGTACAGGGCATATCCACAGGCGCAACTGGCAGACGAACTTAGGTAGAGTCCCGGCTTTGCACCTATCTTGCATGACTGTGTTAAGAAGGCCTCTGAATGTTGTGTTACCAATATACACACACACACTTGCACAACCACACTCGTATTCTTACAAATATTCGGCGTGACTCTACATCACTGGTGATTTTGTGTATGTTTCCATTTACACTTTAGTCATTTTGTGGATGCTCTAAATCCATTGCGACTTACAGGAGCAGGTTGATTTAAGTGGGGTACAACTTAAATCAGATATTCTGCCCAGATATTCTAACCTTTTCATCACTGGCCCAACGCTTTTCCACTGGGCAGCCTGTGACCCATTATTACCACACAGCCAAGTCTGTTGGAGTTTCCCCTTGGTCTGTGTGGGGGGGGGTGCATGTGCGAGTTCACTGGTACAGAATGGAGTGGGGGGGAAGTGCACGTGAGAGTTCATTGGTTCAGAGAGGAGTGGAGGCGGGTGCAGGCATCCATTACCCAGAGCCTCCTATTACCATATAATACATGCTACATGGAATCCGTTTGGGTGATGCTCATTGAGGTTTCAGGTGGCTTTGTTCCGTCGTGGTGCTGGCAGTACTTTGCTGGGCTGGACAGAAATGTGGACGCAGACACACGCTCAAACAAACACAGGACAAACCCACTGACATCTCATTCACATCCGTCATTCACATCCGTCATTCACATCCGTCATTCACCTATTCGCATCTCAGTTAAGTCCTGCAAAGACAATCACAAGAGGGATAGTCTAAATTAATAATGCTGTCTCTGTGTGTGTCCTCGCCCCAGAGGATTTCAGCCTCCTGCTTTTTGGGGCACGCAGGCAGGGTAATGGATAGAACAAAAGACTGAAGGAGAGAGGATGGATAGAGTTGGGGGGGTTTAGATAAAGTACAGAGGAAGATGAGGAGGGGGAATCAGGAGGGAGAGAGGTGGAGATGAGGAGGGAGGAAGATGAGGAGGGAGAGAGGAGACAAGGAGGTAGAGAGGAAGATGAAGAGGGAGACAGGTGGCGACATTTAGACATAACAAGTCTACAGGAAACCTCCGAAAGAACAAAACAATGGCGGCTAGGTAAGGTGAGTCTTTGTATTGGTTGAAACCATGCCTCTAGGCAAAATCACCCAAAAGTTGTGCCCAATATCGCCAGAGATTTTTTATTTCTCTCTGTTGCCTTTTCATTCATATTTTTAAAATTAATTACGCAAGGACCATTATAAGGAACTTGCAAGACACTATTTTTGTATTGCATCAATGTTTAGCCACGGCAGCTACTTGTGCTAGCTAGAAATAGGGTGTTTTTTGTATCCAAAGAGGGAGTTATGCTATCCTATTGACTGATAAGAGGAAGCAGGCCTACTTAAACATTTGGAGCATGAATAGCAGTACAGTCCATTGTGTCGTTTATAGGAACAGTGCAATTTAAAATCCTCAGATTCAGCCCAGTACTCCACAGCCTTCAGCACAGAAGTGAATTGATGCCCTCTGTCTGCCCAGCTGTCTCTAGCTGATGATGTGCATATGATGTGGTTAATGGATATGTTCGCCTTAGTAATTTAGCAGACAATCTTATCCAGAGCACCTTACAACAGCCATTAGGACTAAATGCCTTTCTTAAGGGCTTAATGACATTTGTCACCTTGTCGTCTCGGGGAGCACAGCACTGAGCTTTTAGATCCAGATTACCTCTCAGCTGGCAGGCAGCTGTGGGTCGACCCATCCCACTTCCCACTGTCTTAAATTTAGAACCTCAACTTCGCCACCAGCAAATAAGCCAGTAAAAACAAACTGAAGTCACAATGCTTGAAGTCTAATGTTGGTTGGTGGTTGATAAGGGCAGTTTTATATCGGCTGCTTTCAATGTAGGTCATTCACAGTGTTGCTAGCTTAGCTGAGAGACGCAGTTCCAACTAAAGTAGCACATTCAAAGAGTTACTGAGCTCTTTTTGGATCGATAAAGGACAGACTGACCTTCAGCTATTACATTCCTTCTGGTTTCTCCATATTCTTGACAGGTACTCAAAGTAAAAAAGTTAATTTCCTGAAATTGGACATTTGGGAATGATCAGGATCATACTTAAGGTCAAAGGTGGTCCAGAGGTCTGAGCCGCTGTCTCTGATGCACATGACGGGATCAATCCGTTCCACTGGTTTTTCAGCAAAAAGCCCTCTGTCCTCCTGTCTCCCCACTGCCACTGTTGAATAATTCAAACAATTCCTAGAATATATATCCTAAAACATTTCGGTTCCAGTAATACAATGTTTTCTAGTGTTCCATGGTATAAGTAAAGCTCACATGTGCTCATCTCTTGTTTAACTGCCAGTCTGGAATGTAATGGCTAGGGCCATTCTGGGCCGAGGGCATTCTGATAATGTCTTACTGATATTGTGTGATTGCTGGTGTAGTTTGTACAGAGCCAGTAGCCACGCCCACAGACAGTGTTAAAGGAGCAGTTGTTCCCAGTAGTGGCTAAAGTTATGAAGGCCTTCTCAAGGTAATCCTGTAAGACATTAGCTTGGCTCCCTATTGCAACTTATATTAAACCAATTTGGATTCACCCACAATGCATCCCTGTCTTTAGTTCACTGAGAAATTCATCTATCCACAAATCATAACCAACCTGGTCACAGGGGGCTACGTAGACTATTTTACGGAAATCTTTGACAGATTAATTCGTAAGATATATTACCTTTTGACGAAGTAACAATAGAGTAATAATGCAGAAAAAAAAGTGAATGACTGTGATTCAAACCCGGGTCCTTTCGCTCCAGAGACAAGTGCCCTACGCACTGTGTCAAATAGGAACTTCCTGATAGAAGAAGCGCGTAGTGGTGTTATAACGTTAATATGTTTTCAAGTGATTTTCTTTCTAACTGTAACCCAAACCTTAACTCTAACCTTAACCCCAGTGCTGTGATACCTAACGTTTACCTAACTGTAACCTTACAATGCATTTACTACATATTGTAGCGACCTTAGGGGCCATTACTTGTCCCTCCAAATCTGTAATCCCTGTGTGGAGCAGTGGATAGGGCGCCCACCTGCACTGTCCAATGTTGCAGGTTTGAAATACAACTTAGATGTTTTGTGCAAATTCGTAATGTATGATACGTTTTTGTACCGTTCATAATATATGATATATTTGTCTGGCGTTCGTAATATATGTTAAGTTTTTGCCAATTCGTAATGTATTATATGTTTTGGTTGCACATTGTTATGTAACCTAACGTAACGTAAAATATCATACGAAATCGGGTGCCATGGATTTACGTAAAATAGTCAACGTAGTCCCCTGAGATCAGGTTGCAACCACTCATAACTCAAAATGTATAGCATACCAAAAACTGTCACTGTAGCAAAACGTTAAGCTTATTTATTTTCTGTAGCAACAAAATCGTTGCACAGTGTAAACAAATAATTACCAGTTACTCACAGTAACTAGAGACAGCAATATAAATGGATGATCATCGGTTGAACTAGCTAGTAATAAATGCTATTAAGCTTCTTGTTGATTTTAGTTATGTGCTGTTACTGATATCTGACTCTTACACAGGCAATAGAATTGTTTTTTTGTGTACATTTTCCCCAAATTTGTATCAACGCAATGTTAAATTACTTTAGAATTTTTGTTTTGTTGTTGAATGTTGTTGACATTGCGGTGACATAACAAAAAATAAATAAATAAATAAGTGAAGTACATATCCATATCTCGGTGATCCAAATGGACATTTCATAAATCATTTCAATTTATTTGAGAAAGACCTACTAGTGCACGTGCCTGGTACACACACACACACACACACACACACACACACACACACACACACACACACACACACACTCACACATAGATCCCCCTCCCTCAAGCTGACCACCCCACCCCCCACAACATCACACACAACCACTCATGATCTCACCACCTTCACCACTCGCAAACACTCTGACTCTCAGCCTTGTCCTAACAATTTAAAGTTGGTTAATTGGTAATCTGACCCAAGGGAGTGTTGACCGGGCTGAGCTGTCTTTGAATGGCTTCTCTCTTCCTCTTCCTCGTTGACCAGGGTTATTAATGTGTTGGTCTTTGTGGTATCCCTCTTCCTCTTCCTAGTTAACCAGGGTCATTAATGTGTCTGTCTTTGTGTGGCATCTCTCTTCCTCTTCCTAGTTAACCAGGGTCATTAATGTGTCTGTCTTTGTGTGCCATCTCTCTTCCTCTTCCTAGTTAACCAGAGTCATTAATGTGTCTGTCTTTGTGTGGCATCTCTCTTCCTCTTCCTAGTTAACCAGGGTCATTAATGTGTCTGTCTTTGTGTGCCATCTCTCTTCCTCTTCCTAGTTAACCAGAGTCATTAATGTGTCTGTCTTTGTGTGGCATCTCTCTTCCTCTTCCTAGTTAACCAGGGTCATTAATGTGCTTCAGAGTAATGAGCATACAGAGTGCAACAGATGGAGCGATAGAAGGAAGGGATGGAGGGATTAAACATAGAGATGCTCTTGGAGAATGGACAGAGCACATGTGGAGAGATGGCTTTTAGCAAATAGATACCAGATTGTGACTTAGCTCCTATTTCCTCCGTTCCCTCTCTCTTCTTTCTCTGCTCTCCTTCTCTCTGTCGTTCTTTCCTTTGCTCTCTCTGTCTTTCTCTCGCCTTTGCTCTCCTCCTCCCTCCTGATGACAGTAACAGGGTCACTAGGATGGATAAACTAATGATGTATGAAGTCCCATCCAGTTGAGTACATTAAATCGTGAAACAGTCAGTGGATATGTCCAAGCAAGCATGTGTTTTCTGTGACAGGGACTTAAAGAAAATATTTAATATTTAACTCTGTATTTAAAATCATTACATAATGAACAGCATTTTGTTTACTCTATACATATGGACCATATTGCCACACCAACATATGCAACCAAACATCATCTTGTGTGGAACGAAAACCTCCTGGGCATGCGTTCAAAGTGAGAAAGCCCTGGTAGGTGGCACAGCGCCCAGGACTAAAATACAGGGAGCAGCATTTGCGTTACCCCAAATATATTCTTAAAATCCATCACTGATTAGTCATTTAGCTGACGCTCCCATCCTGAGCAACATCCACTATCATTAATACATGTATTTTTGTGATTCTTTTTCTGACAACACTCAGTAAGACTTGGTATGAGAATTTAATCTAAATGATTTGCACACCATCCAGGCGTCCCAAAATATTTCCCTTCTCTCTACTAGCTCTCGGCCCTCTCTCTCTCTCACACACACTCTAGTAGTTCCACCGATCTTTTCAAATGTTATAAAAAGCTCCTTAGCAGGCCAGTTCACCTCGATCACAGTGGCTTTTTCACAAGCCTGGAAAAATAAAGGGGCAATGTCCAAATTGGATCAGACAGGAGGCTTTGAACTGCAGCGTGGTGGGGATTTCATATGCCAGGCATTCCTGACTGTCTGTGTGGACGGTCAGCCTCAGGCCACCGCCAGCCAGAGTGTGGCGGTGCCGCAGGAGAAAGGATGGAGGGAGGACATGAGGAGGTCCAGACGTGGACAGACTCTAGCTCCGTTTGGTACCATCTGGCGGGGCACAGCCATGACAGACCGCGCTCAATCCACCCGGTTATACCCTCACCCGAGGCCCCCCACCGGGTTCGTCTCGAAACCACAACTCTGGCTAACTCGTCTACAGTCCTGTGTCAATCCTTGGAAAGGAGAGAGGTACAGAGGTAATTCAACGATATTTTTGGCAACTTTCGCCGACGACAAACTTTTCTGTAATCTGTTACAAATGTTAGGGAAAACGTAACAACACTATAACCGATATTGCAGTCATGAGCCCACCCCCTTTCTCACTGTCAGTGCACCAATCACAACCTCCAAGCACAGCTCAAAACCAATCAGTGTTGATGATGGCTTCACTGTGGCCAGCTACTTCCTGTAACCTAATTAGCCGGAGCAATGAACCAATATACAATATGTCCTACCACGGTGACATCCAATACGTCAATATCATATTAGGCTGCTGTGCTGGTTGGCTGTATTCCCAGTAGTCCCACTCCCAATGTAGCCGAAGTCCAACATCAGCCAGAAGGAGGTGAACTAATGTCACAACAGCCATTCTGACTGCGCAAAACACATCCAATACTATTGGAATATATTGTTTTGCACCAGGTCACACTATTTCAACAGCAATCCTGCTCTCACAATGTTAAGTAAGGTCTTTGGGCTGCCTCCATTTTTGACAAAAGCATGCAGCTTTGATCTTATGTACTTTAATGCATAACAACAATTAAGCTGAGGGTTGGGTGTTTTTTTTTTACGAGAGCCTGAATGCACAGTGAATGAAGCTGACAAGGCGTAAAGAGGGAAACAGATCATTGTGACTCTTAACACCTTCAGCTGAACTGCCACCAACTGCTTGGTGGAGAAGTGGTTGTTGGTTAACAGCCTTTGAAGCCCAGCTGGTACTGTTTATTCAATGAAAGCCAATGGAAAAGAAGGAGACAGACTTTTAATGGGGTTTTCTACTAAGGTAAGCAGGTTCCACTACCACCACTAAATCTCTAATGGCCAATGGTTGTTTCCATATGCTTGAGAGACATGGAGGGTAGATGGGGCTGGGTTTTAAATAATGTATAGATAAGTCTCTAATGTATAGACAGTCTGTCTAATGTATAGACAGTCTCTTGTCTGGTCAGCAAAAAGCTGTTTTTTCTTTGGAGAGATCTCTTTTTTTCTGACAGCAAAGGAACTGGAAAGAGACAGCAACATCTGCCATGGCTTCCAAATGTTTTTGTTATGGTACATTTGAAACAACGCTATTCCCTCAGGGAACTGAAGGTTAGTGCACTTTGAATTTGACCTCTTTAAAATGGCCCCAGTTGAGGAGATGCCCTTGTCCCAAGGGAACACAAATCACATGGTTAGTATGCTAATGCTAGCTCACTGTTTATTCATAGTCGCTAGCTCCTCATGCTTAATGTAATGCTGTCCATGTTAAATATCACATGACGGAAGAAAGACACATACATATGCACCACGTGAACTGATGGCGCCAAATCCTAACTCTGTGCTGAACCTCTCACATCTGCGTTAGCAAACTACATGCTCGTGTCAGTCTGGTGTGCCTTTGCATGTTCCCAGTTGGTTGCATTGACCGCTCCTTTATTGACCTGTCAATTCTGCTTGGGTGTTGTGTGCTGATTTCGCCGTCAGTCATGTAGCTCAGTCCTCTTTTAAGTTCTCTCCAGGGTTGGGATTGTTTAATCCTGGCATTAATTCCTTGAACAGGGATTCTTACACGACTCTACTGACTCCTACTCTGCCGTACAACTGCTGCTGTATAAGCGCTGCCTTGATTAGTGAAGCTATATATATTACCTCATCAGTCCATTTCATTTGTTCTGTTAAAGCCCAGAGATGATTCACGCAACTTTTACTAATTAGTGTATTTCTCTGCACCAGTATACTCTACTAGACATTTTATAATGTTCTGAGAAAGCCCATCCAGTTTGTGGGTTGAAATGGGGACAATGTGTTGTTAGAAGCTGTTATAAGTATTGATTTCTGTGCTTCAAAATGAATTTTTCCACCGAGTGTATAGAATTGGCCCTTACTCATCAGACTCAGGTTCGCAGCTCGTACCCATTGTAAGTAGGGTTCTTTTGGTCTCTGCGTTACTTCTTTCAGCAGTGGGGCTTGGAGGACGCACAAACACACAGAAAGAGATCAAGTTTGTGTCAGCGTTGTAGCACCTGGCTAGCAGTGTTAAGAGCTCAGGGCTTTGTTTACGTAGGTCTGGCATGCAGACAAACAAATTCTCTGTGAATTTTTCAAAGTGGTTAAACAACATGGGTTGAGTGAGAGAGACAAGGCTATTGCGATGGCTGAACGTCCTGGTTTTGCAATGTCAATATGCATGGATCAGATATCTCAGTCTTTCCACTGGTGTTGTGACACATCTGTATTCCTCTCGCCACACTCTCCTAATCCGAGGAGAACGGGGCTGAAGGGTGATGACCCCCCCATAGTCAACCTCTGTCAGTTCTCACTAAACCCAGACGACTGTCTTCCCGCTGGGGATGGTAAAATTATCGATTTAAATTGACACTGATCCAGCAGGCACTGTCCCAAGAGAAAAACCTCAGCTGTCTTAATTGCCTTCCACTGTCCCAAGAGTAGACCTTCCACCGTCCCAAGAGTAGACCTTCAACTGTCCCAAGAGTAGACCTTCAACTGTCCCAAGAGTAGACCTTCAACTGTCCAAAGAGTAGACCTTCAACTAACCCAAGAGTAGTTCTTCTACTAGTGTTTCTAGTGTGACTTTGTTGTATGTGCCAGTAATTACAGGTATAGCGTGGTTTCATAATGTCCTCCCTCTGTCTCTGTCTCTCTGTCTTACTATGTCTTTCTCTCTCTCTATGTCTCTTTATGTATATCAGTCCGTCTGTCTCTCTCACTGTCTGTCTCTCTGTCTCTTAATGTCTCTGTCTGTCTTTCTCTCTCTGGCTCTGTCAATCTCTCTCCCTCTCTTGCCTGCAGTCGTGATGGCTATTTTCCAGTCCATTCACCTCCTCTCTGTGACAGAACACTGCTCTGCCTTGGACAATACTCACATACCATTCCTCTATCTTAATAGTGTTTACCTTTCTCTAATTCCTCTTTGTCTCTGACCCATCCCTCCTTTTCTCTCTTAACAAGTAAGGAACCTGGCACAGCTTCACCTCGGAGAACCGCCTAACTCTCTGGACTCAGGGCCAAGACACACGGAGCTGGAATGCGAAACCCCTGCTGCCTGTCAGCTGACTTGTCCTTGGTTGCCCCTGATACGTCTGCTTCGTTCTAGACAAACAAAAACACAGTAGAAATCCTCTCAGGTCCTGACGGAACGTGGGGCGTCCCCAGTGTTTGTCCAAATGGTGGGGAATCTTCACATCAAAAAGTTGGTGGGGCTAGCAAAGGGAAAGAAATGTTTTCCAGGCAGTCTTGGAAGAAGGTTGTAAATGTGCTTCTAATCAAAGTCCAGGAATGAAGGTGTCAGTAACTACGGAAACTGGTCCTGGTGACATGGAAAAGTAGGAAAAACTGGTCTTTACTTTGGTTGAACAATTCTAGGATTGTGAATGGAAGTATTAATGCTACTGTCAACTTTGAGAACCCCAATAGCCAAACTTCAATGCTGCCTGAATTTCATCCTATACAGGTCCTGACCCCCCCCCCCCCAAAAGAGGGTGACACTACACATTTCATCTAATTAGACCCAAATGGATGAGCTATGTGTCAGCATTGTTACAAACGGATGACCTACTGTATGCATCAGTTACAAACGGATGACATGTGTCAGTACACTTACAAACGGATGACTTATGTATCAGTACAGTTACAAACGAGTGACTAATGTGTCAGTACAGTTACAAACGGATGACCTATGTATCAGTACAGTTGCAAACAGATGACTTATTTGTCAGTACAGTTACAATCGGATGATCTATGTGTCTGCACAGTTACAAACGGATGACTTATGTGTCAGTACAGTTACAAAAAGATGACATATGTGTCAGTACAGTTACAAACAGATGACATACTGTATGTGTCAGTACAGTTACGAATGGATGACATATGTGTCAGTACAGTTACAAACAGATGACATATGTGTCAGTACAGTTACAGAAGTAAATAAGTACCGTTAGCTTCTTGCATCTTCCTGCAAATATTAACACTGCAAATATTGGCAAACATTGACAATATATTGACAAATATTGACATAATTTCAGTATTTCTATGTCGTTATCATGTACACCTCCACCTTAACTTGATTACATGGGTATGTGATGGGTTGACAATTGTGTATCTCTTGTGACTGTGACTCTGTCCGACATAAACCACCCATATTATGTGGATTTCAAATTTTCATAAAATGCAGAATTTCTGTTGTGAAATGATATGTTGCACCCTGTCTCCTCCATCAGTGTCACTAATCATCTCTCTTCATACCCTTAGACAAACAATGGCAGATGGTGGTTAGGAAAATACCTCAGTCATTACCAAGTTGATTCAATTCTACACATTTCACTCAATTTCTACTCAAGAGGGAAACCAAGCACTGAATAGTGTTGGTAATCATTATGCCATCTAAATTATAATTATATGTTTTTATAACAGTTTTAAAAACAATTAAAAACATAAAATTTTTGCAGCTTTTTTGCAGGAAAGAGTTGGTTTAATGCTAACCATTGTTCCTGTTTCTGTTAACCAACTTAGGAAAGACGGGAGCAAATTAGAGATATCTACTTTAGCAAAATATACAAAATCTAACTGTATATCATTTTTAAATCTGCAGTACATACCTATAGTATTTTCAAATTCACAATACATACCTATAGTATTTTCAAATTCACAATACATACCTATAGTATTTTCAAATTCACAATACATACCTATAGTATGGAACAGTACAAAACTATGCAATATTCACCGATGTAACAGTTTTAAAATAAAAATCCCAGAATGCACACTGTACAGCAGAGCATAAAGAACACAGACCGCTGAATAAAATGGTGCACTGATATTGTGCGAAAACAGAGATAGTCAATTGTTATTTTTACCCAGTAGTGAATGTGCGGATGTGGGTAGAATCTGAGGTTGACCCCCAGAGCTCCTCTGGATGGATGGATGGATGGATGGATGGAGGGATGGGAGGGAGGGATGGGAGCTGTGGGCGGTAATAGCCCTCGCTGGCTGAACTGGAAGCGGTGGACCCACTTCCCCCACACAGTCCTCTGTAGCACACTCATCTCCATCTCATTCACGAGGACCAGCACAACGCGCTGGTCCACTAGATGTGCAAATGTACATGGCCACTGCATTACACAGACAAACTGACGTTTCCTATATTCCGTTGCTAACGTCGCTAATATTTAACACCGACCAGCTTTCTGAAGTGTGAAATCCACAGAGACGTGAAAGAAAATACAACCCTGGAATACACCCAAAAATCCTTTTGTGACCACATCCACATCACAGTGCAGTTAAAAGATAATGACTGTTACTTTTTAACTTTTAACTGCACTGTCGGGAATAGGAAAACCAAGCGTTTCATTGCCGTAACTTGTTATTGCAAATGACAAATAAACCTTTTGAACTTGAACTTGAACATGGGACACAACTGTCCACTGCAGGACTACCTTAACTGTTATCTACAAACAATGAATAATGTTTTACAAAGCATGGCTAGTAAATGAGGTTTCTGTTAAATGTTTTATTACCACAAAAAAACTGTGGACAGTGGGGCTGAGTCAAATACCTGGATCAGGAAGCAATGTGAATTCACAGAAAAGAGAGACAAATAGAGAGGTACAACCACAGAGAAAGACAGGGAGACAGACACAGTCAAAGAAGAGACAGACAGATTGACAGAGGGAGAGGTATGCAGGCAGAAAGGCAGGCAAACAGACAGACAGGCAGGCAAACAGGCAGACAGACAGGGTGACAGAGGGAAAGGGACACAGACAGACAGACAGGCAGACAGAGTGTAATACATGCTTTATCACCACCCATCTGCTGTTCGTCCCCCTTGTCTCAATACTCCTTTTCAGCAGTTCCCTACTGATACAGACAGGAAACACACCCTCTGTCCTGATAGTTAGAGGACACACAGATTGATGGCACACAAACAGGCACACAGACACACACACACACGCATGCATTCACAGATGTACTGACAGGAAATAATACTGTATAGAGGGACAGACAGGAAGACAAACACACACATGCACACACATGCACGTATAATCCCACATGGCAGAATGCGCGCGCACACACACATACACATCTACTTTTCAACTTCTAACCCTTGCTCTAATGTCTAACCCTAAACCTAACTAATAATTCCTAACCCTAACCCCTGCTGTTAGAAAACTTTGCACCAACCCTAACACCTAAGCCAAAAAATAATAATTTCTCAAAAATGGGACATGAACCATTTTCCCATTATTTACATTTTTCTGTTTTAACCACAGTTTAGGGACTTTTGGTTCCCTTTGTATTGTTAAGTTAGAAACACATTTATGCACGTACACACACACACACAGACAGACACCTCATCACAGGTGTATGGGTCATGGAATCTCAGCTGGAGGGGAAATGGGACACTCATAAAAACTGCCACTTTCTCCTCCATCTCTTTTTCCACATGAGTATATTTATAAATGACACGATCCCCTGATCTGTTTTCCGGTAGGTTCCCTGTGGGCTGTCCAAAAAAGCCATACAGTCTTTTAGAGGGGGGAATAGAAAACTAATTTCCAGTATGCATTTCTTTATCTAGAAATCAAGTCCCAACTGGTCAAGCATAGTTAAAAACAAGATTTTTCCTGATTTCCACACCATAAGGTGAAAAGACACTTTTCTGCAAAAGTGCTGTTTGAAATAGAGAATTTTGAGCCAGTTTGGTTGGCATGGTACTTTTGGGCAACTGCATGTATGATTTGATTATCATAGACCAATAAATGTTCATCAGTGCAAGGCAATGGGTTATGCAGCCTCCTATCAGCCAATCCGGACTGTGTATGCAAATATCTTCACATTTGTTTCCTATTGTCCATGCAATTAGACTAAATATTCCAAAGGCCAAATGAGGCTAAGGTAAATTACTTAGAAAGAATATATGCTGGAATAAAATGAACATACACAGTGATTTATTAGACATGAAGTGATGATTAAAAAGGCTGCATAACGACTTAGCACTGTGAAAATATGTACGTTCCTAGAAATGGAAACTCACACACTCCCACTTACACACGAACACTTTCCCGGAATTTTCACACAGGCATAAAACTGTATCACACACTCGGTGTTCCTCTCTCTCTCTTTCACACACACTCGCACACTCACACACATACATCGCTGTGAGGCAACTCTCAGACAGGCAATGAGCTCATCAGTTCTGAATGTCTTCTGAGAATGAATGCATTTCTTGTGGCTCGCAGCAAATCTCTCTCTCTTCCTTCATCCATCTTCCACATCTATCTACGTCTCATTTGAAACATATAATTATTAAAATATTATTTCTTGTTAAAAAAAAAGTGGTATTTCGGAAAAGATCCTTCTGTTACTTTTGGCTTGGTCACCCCCCTCCACTCCCCCCACACACACACACGAACTCTGGTTGCTAGGCCGGCCTGTTAAGGCTCCAATATAATGTCTAACCTTGCCTCCAGTAGGTGCAAGCAGACATTTAGCCTGACAAATGGCCCATAGTCTGAATTAGTCTCAATTGAGATGTGTTGTGTGGCTGACAAGCCTTTAGCAAAGGATGGAAATTTATTCTACTTAATTTCCTTTGACAAATTTGGACCCAGTAAGTCCCTGGTGCTGGTAGGAAGATGTCGCATTCTGTGGGATTATTGGAGGGTCCAGGTGAACACATATTTTGAATAGCATGACAGCTGTGTGTTTATGCCATGAGACTATTGGAGACAGGCAGCACCGCTTACAGTGGAAGCCATGAACACCCTGAAAATAACTTTGAGATTCTAATCACATGTGCGCTTTACATCAGATGGCCACATGGACCTCCCACAATTTGGGGATTCAGAGTTATCTAATTGCATACAAAATCTGCAGTATATATGAGACTTTCACGCCACTCACAGTTTCAGCTGAATGCAGAAGTCTGTAACATCTGTATTCTTCATTAGAAAAAGCACTTTTGCTTTTACTTGTATTTGTATGTAAGTCCTTAGGGACACAGAATCAGTTATCGCTATACTGAATACCTTGAGTGTTTCTTGGTGGGGGATGTTAAAGTGAAATATAGAGAACTGAAGCTGACAACCCCCCAAATAGTAACTCCTCTGGCCTCCCTTCCTCCTTCTAAATCCTGGCACAGCTGTGTCTGTGGAGTCCAAAAGCAAGTAGAGCATTCTGGCTTCCTCTGCAAATCCCAGCCATTGGATGAAGGGGGTATTCAAAATCAATACACAAGCGGTCTGTATAATTTCTTGTAAACATTTGAATACTTTCTCCCTTTGAATGAAACTCTCCAGCTTGGATACTGCTTTGAATTTCAAACGGAACTCAAGCCCCCCCCCCCCAAGCTACGGTCTCCACACGTTTATCTTGACTAAGAGGTCGCTTGGCAGTGGGGCTAAATGACCTCAACCTTCTGTGAGGGTCAGTTTCCTGTGCTGAGCAGTCCCATGGCGGCCATTACATGGTTCCCCAGAGCCCTCAGAGACTCCAAGCCAAGCAGAAACTCACACAGAGTATCTCGGGGCAACGATAGATGGAGAAGCTAGCATCTATTGCCCCCTGCGTGGTTAGAGGGCATCTCAGCTGGTTGTTTAGATCAAGAACAATACGGGTACTGTATGAGGGGATAACTCTCTCAACTGTGGGACAGGGGCAGCTGCAAGCTGTAGTAAATTATTTAGCGCTGACTTCAACCTGAATGTATCAATTAGAGAAGATGTTTAGGATTCACTTGTACAGACGTGAACACAGCCACACAAACACATAGGACATTTTTTAATGATTCATATTACATTAAAGTAAAGAATATCCTGTCCATACCACTACTCTACTGTCCATCTCCTGTCCATACCACTACTCTACTGTCCATCTCCTGTCCATAC
>JACXGI010001033.1:82845-105836 GCA_016801175.1 Esox masquinongy | reverse complement strand
ACGCCCAATTTTTCAGTTTTTTATTTGTTAAAAAAGTTTGAAATATCCAATAAATTTCATTCCACTTCATAATTGTGTCCCACTTGTTGTTGATTCTTCACAAAAAATTACAGTTTTATATCTTTATGTTTGAAGCCTGAAATGTGGCAAAAGGTCGAAAAGTTCAAGGGGGCCGAATACTTTCGCAAGGCACTGTATACAGACTCGAGATATGCTTGTGGCGTAACACATGATTTTGGAAAGATATGGAGAAACAGGGGTTTCCTGACATCACTGGGAACACCTGGACGGAATGGACCGACCTGCAGTGTTGGCGCTGCTGGAAGCTCTCCAATTACCGACACAAGTAGCCATTTTGAAGACGAAGGCTCATGGAAAGATCCTCACGGAGGAAAACAAAGGCAACGACCTAGCAGACAGATCTGCAAAGGCAGCAGCAAAGAGAACACCAACCCCACCAAAACTTGTTTGACGATATGTAATGGACGCACTGAAACATGTAATGGACGCACTGAGAAATGCAGGACAGCGCTCCAAAGGAGGAAGTTTGGGAGTGGATGTCAGCTGGATGTAAAATGGATGGAGAGGGTGTGTGGAAATATAACCATTGATGGGTGGCACAAAATGCATTACTACCATACCTGATCACACAGATTCATTCAGTGGGACACATAGGAACTGACAAAGTCCTAAACAGGTTTATAGGCAGATGGTGGAATCCTAAAGCAAGGAGAGAAGTAGAAGCCACCGTGAAAGGATGCCTTACCTGTATGAAAAACAACTCACAAGGCAAAGTGATGGTGCAAACACATTGAGCAACTGCCCCAGCGGGGCCCTTCAGACATTTACAGATCGACTACATCACTTTACCCAAGAGTAAAGGACAGGAAGATGTGTTGGTGATAGTGGATCGTTTTTCGCGATGGGTAGAAGCATACCCAACCAAGAAAGGAACGGCACATCACACAGCAAAAATATCGGTTTAAGAAATCAACCCCCGGTGGGGATTACCGGAACAAATTGATTCTGATCAAGGGACACACTTTACAGGAAAGGTGTGTCAAGAAGTGTCTCGTCTAATGAATATGGAATGGAGTCTGCACTGTCCATATCATCCTCAGTCGAGTGGACAGGTCGAACGGTACAATCATATACTGAAAGAGAGATTGTCAGAAATGCACCAAGAAGGAGTGAACTGGCCAGATGCACTCCCTACTGTTCTCTGTAACAAGAGTTACACACAACAACACCACAGGGTTAAGTCCATTTGAGGTCATCACTGGACGACCAATGTCTGCCAGGCACTGTGGACTTAAGAAAAGCTGACATACATCTCATGAGCGATACACTCCTTAATTACTGCATGACACTCATTGAGGCAGTTAAAGGTGCGGAACAGCAGGTCAGAGATGCATGGGGAGAAGTTCCAGAAGGGGGCCATGATATAGTGCCAGGGCAGTGGGTTATAGTGAAGAAACATGTTACTGACACATTAGGAGCCAAATGGGAGGGTCCTTATCAGGTCTTACTAGTAAAACGGTCAGCAGTAAAGGTACAGGGGAAAAATAGATGGATACATGCTACACATTGTAGGGTCATATCACACACTTCTGACAAAGAGCAGAGCCTAGAGACTACAGAACCGACAGCATTGGGTGATCGGGGGCCTATCTCGGGTGAAGACACATCATAAAGGAATCAGATGCTGATGTCTTGATGTCCCACTGTCAACATCAAAACAGTAGATTTTCTATTGTAAAGTATGCATATGTGTAAGTGAAGACGTTATACTCTCACTTTTTCTTATGTCATTACAGGTGACGCGGGTGTATCAGCTAATTATACATCGACACTCCATGAGAACAACTTTGCATCAGACAAAGGCTACATTTGGGATTGTGATGGGAATTCCTTCGATAGGAACTCTTAAAGGAGTAAGTACAGAGGCAAAATTCTCTTGGCATAATTAGCAGTTTATTTGCAAATTTAGAGATGCGTCAAAAGCTTACAAAATAACCCTCTGAGGAATCTCTGAGGAAAATACATGAATAGTCCATATTTATCAAGTTAAAAGGGGTGTGGTAAGTTACTGCTCAGCTGTCCTATGTCAATAATTCACATTCCCTTTGTTCTGTCAATACCTAGGTTTTAACCAAGGGGCAGGCTGTCCTCCCCCACATTAAACCAAGGTCCTTGTGGGTAAACTTTTCAACTCTAAGGGACACACAGCATCTGGACAAACGACAGATACACTGATGGTTTATACAGATAGGCAGATTGATGGGTAACCCAATGATCTACTGATACCATTCAATGATGACCATAAACAAATACCAGATCCCCCTCTCCTACATTCCTTTTCTTATCTAAACATAGGGACTCAGTATTTTAAACAAGTAACCCATTTATACATGTATAGCACTAAGTATACATCAGTTCAAGAATTTCCATAACAGGTTACGCCAACTACAGTCTCATTGATTAGTGGACAGGACGAACCATCTGCAGTTCCTGATTCAGTGACTGGACATTAATTGCTCTTGTTGTTTGTACAATCTATAGAAAGAGTGGTGTAGTTGAATTCTCTTACATTGTTACTGAACATTTTGCTAAAAGGACATTTGTGATTTGGACTACTTAGTCACTGTCATATTTGTTTTCTTTTGATTTTCGTATTTTGTGATTAATTTGACAATGATGTTGTGTTTTCTATTATTTCTAATGACAGGAGTGGTTGAGTCTGCAGAGGACAGCAGTACTCGAAGATACATGGATGGGCATTTTGGTATTAATACATTTTTAGCGTTATCTTTGAAGTACGCACAGACGGTGAATCAAAGAAGCTGCTGGGTGTGTACTCACACTCCCTTTACAGCAACAGGTGGTATTCCCTTAGGTGTCATTCTATTTACTAAGTGTGAAATGTTGGGTGTTTGGAAACATGCGGATTGGTTCAAGAGAGTAATGTCTAATAATTGGGGTCCAGCCATTGGTTATAGAGGGGCTGACCCCACTGTTGTGGTTCCCAACTACGGTTCTCAAGTACCCCCAACAGTACACATTTTCATTGTAGCCCCAGCCAAGCACAGCCGATTCAACTTGTCAAATAACTATCAGGCTCTCATTGAGTTGAATTGGGTGTGCTTTTCCAGGGGTACAACAAAAATGTTTGCTGTTTTGGGTACTCGAGGACCGGAGTTGGGAACCACTGTACAAGGATGTCTCTAGTCCAGGGTGCACTACTATTAAGACCTATATTGACAGGTTAGGTGTAGAGGTAGAGACGTGGAGGGGTGCTTACCTGCCTCCATTTAATACTGCAAGCATTTTGTTTTTAGGCCTACCTCCACGTCTACTGGTAACAAGACCTCCTGATGGATGGTTATGCATTAAAAGGACACCATCAGCTGCATTGCTCCGTCAGTGGACGTCTATGTTTGTCAAAGTGGGCTGGAGTCAGTGCAGTCAGATTGCTGACCTTTCTGCTTGTGATGGTAGGGATTTTTCCAATCTGACTCTCAGTAATGGATCTGTTGCAGCCTTCCATGCCAACGCTCTGGGTAATACTGGGTCCACTGAGATGGTTGCACCGAATGTTACTTATTTCATCTGTGGCCCTAATGCCTATGCTATGTTACCTCCTTTCTGGATGGGTTCATGCTATCTGGGATATGTGGTCCCTAGTATTTCCCTTCTATGGTACGGCCAAATTGGCAGGGGAGGTGATCAACATGGCCTGTTCCTTAGAGGCCTTAGCCAATTTGACTGCTGATGGTGGCGATGCGTACTGTGCCAACAAGTGAGATTACTTGTTGACTGCACAGGGGGGTACATGTGCCATTATAGGTACTAAATGTTGTACGTACATTCCTGATAAGTCTGATGGTATTTTGGATTTGGCTGGTAAGATCCGAGATGAGGAGGCTAAATTTCACAACTACAACTTTGATGATATGGGGATTATGACATGGTTGTCATCGGTGTTTGGTAAATGGGGTGGTTTCCTGTTTCAGCTAATTGCCCCTCTTGTTGCATGTGTGTTGATTTTTTTCCTCCATGTACAGTTATTCCGATGCTGTGTTTTTCGGTGCCTTGCTGCTCTTGTCCGTCGTACTGTTGTGTCTGGAGTGCGTCCCCATTCACATCAACCGTGCCCATACAGTATGATGACTGTAGGTGGTGTTCCTTAGGGGGGTGTCGGTTGTGAGATGGCCACCTTTCAGGTGTCCCTTCTTCTGTTTGTGGTCTGTGCTCTTGCCGAGGTTGCTAGTTATGTGGTGACTGCCCATGTGCTACTCTGCGTGACTTTGCTGTTCTAGATCACCTCCGTCCTGATCATTCTGCTTTATTTTTTGTGTAACTTTCTTTTCTTTTGGGATTATGTTTACTGTGCCTTTCCTGCACTTTCGGTGTGGGTTACGTTTATTTTTCATGTTTTGTATTATCAATATGTCTTGTTTTTCTACATTGACGAGGGGGGAGTGTGGAATCTGAGCATTAATGATCAAGTATTCACACAGTATTATGACAATATGAATGTATGTTTTATTGGAAGTGAATGTGCCTAGATAATGAGAACAACAGAAACAACTGTGTTTAGATTATCTCTCTGTAGGTTGCACTCTGCTGATCCTCAGGAATGTGGAATGTTTACATTGACCATCTGGCATGGGGGTTCGGGACGCATTCTCTACTAGGTAGACACACCCTTCAATGTATATATCAGCTTGTAACCAGCTTTACAGTGAGAACATTTTGGAACGTTCATTGAAAAGGACAACTCTGCTGCATTATTCCAATAAATACTGAATGTATTTTCTCCCTTTATTTGTGCGGGTTCTCTATTATTTAACCAATATACTTAACTGCTAAATTCAGCCAGAAGGATCATTTTGTCTAGTCTTAGTCATAAAAGACAATTTTTTCTGATGGCTTCTCTTCTAACAATGACTGAATATAACATTCGTGGGGCTTCTCAAATACGCCAATGTCATCCAAAGCCCCCTTTCATATAGGACAACGCTTTATAGCACACTTGTGTGGTTTGGGGTTATTGATTTTTAGGTTATAATTGATATGACATAGCGGACATTTCTTGTTGATGTCACACCAGCTGGCAAAATTAGCTGCCACTGGATGCCACGAGGCCAGCTTATGTGTTTTGTAGCAGTAAGCTGAGCGGCATGTGTGGTTACAATCATGGCACTTTGAGAATTGCTTGGGGCTGATATGGACAGTCTGCATCATTACATACGGCACAGTAGTATTTACATGAGTGGCCGCCAAGCCTAGTATAACCTATGTGACATGCAGTACACACATAGGGTGTGCCCATGAAACCCTTAATGTTGATAATGCTATAATAATGATTGTCTTGTACAAACAAATACAGCATGTGTGGATGAGGGGTAGGGCTGTTTTGGAATTTCAGGATGGCTGAGTCATACCTACTATGATACAGGACCACAATTTTGATGACTAGCAAGCTTTCAAATTTGATTATATCAGAAAAAAGCGAAAGGTTGATGAATGGATAAACCTACGGCCCTCTGAATATCGTGTGCTTTCTGTAAGCCTTGAAAATCAGTACAACCAGGATTGAGCAAATGTGCTAAACTAATGGTTAAACAAAAAATTTTGTCTGAATTCTGGTGGTTAATGAGATGGGCCTTTTTGCTGTTTATTATCTCAGATTTCGGCTTTCCTTCTCTACCCCAAACCCTGTGGGTTCCTGACAATCTAAACCACCAATTATAGGGTTTCATCAGCTAAGAATGATAAATTGGACTGTACAAGATGCTCTACCATATCCAGAAATGTTTGCATTTCCATTTTCCAAAACATAAGAACTACTGTTCTGAATTGAAGTTCTAATTGCAATACATCTCTAGGCTCAGCATGAGCACTGGCCCTGTCAAATAGGTCATTCAACGTTTCTAAAACGTTATCATAGAAAGCAGAAAAATCATATATTTCATTTGTGTGAGTAAAATTGAAACGCTGTCGGATTTCAATGTTACTAAATCTATTGCAATAAACAATATTTGTGTCAACGCCTCTACCCAAATGATTCACAACACCTGTACTGGACGCTTGTGGTCGTGGTGGTGGATTTGATTGTATAGGCAACATGTTAGGAGCTGCTGATTGTATGTGAGAAGCTGGAGATTCAAAGTTATGTTCAGCCTGTACATTATCGTGTATGTGTAATGGACTTGGAGCTGTTAGAAGAGAATAGGATTCATCGGTTGTCAGAATTGATTTATTGCTTTGACCTTTGAACTTTTGACAGCTGCATATGTGTGAGAATATGAAAATTATTTCTTGATTTATGCCCGGATGGTAGCATTTGTTTTTCCGGGGGGTACATGTCCTGTTAGAGAGGGAGGGGTAGAGCAGGTGATTCTGTGGGATGCGAGGGGTTAGGTCAAAATGATTATGAAAAATTATTTTTTAATGGTTGTTAATTTATGTCCGGGTTGTTAACAGTTGTGTTTTTCCGGGGGTGTGTGTACATGTCCAGTTAGAGAGGGAGGGGTAGAGCAGGTGATTCTGTGGTATGAGAGGGGTAGGTCAAAAAGGGTTATGAGTAAAAATATATGTATGTATGTTCATGTGGAAACCGAAGAAACAGTTGTTTTTCGGGGTCTTCTCTGGGAAAATAGGGTGTAGGGTTTCTTAAGATGCAAGGGTGGGGGTTGAGCAGGTTTTTCCGGGGCTTCATTCTCTGGGAGGAGAGGGTGTAGGGTTTCTTGAGATGCAAGGGTGGGGGTTGAGCAGGTTTTTCCGGGGCTTCATTCTCTGGGAGGAGAGGGTGTAGGGTTTCTTGAGATGCAAGGGTGGGGGGTTGAGCAGCAGTTACCTTTAGTTCATTCTCTGAGAGTTACCAATAAATAAGAGCTAGACTTCTCATGGTTTGTAGTTGAAATCGTTTTTACTCTGTATAAGACTCAAGATGGCGTCTGTGCTTAGTGATACACCCGTGACAACCCAGACTTACGAATTAGACGGCAGAACGGAGTAACGGAAAAAAAGATACGTTCCAGAAATATACGATGCGCCAAAGAAGCGTTTTCTTAATGTGTATAGAACTCAAATACCTCCGTTTAAGCAGCTGATGGATCAGCATGACATGGCGGATGGAAAAACGGTCGGCTTTGCGTTTGATTATCCGGCTTCTAAAGTGAAGTTGTACATTTTAGCCATGGGAGCTGAATATACAAACGACACCTGTGGCGTGAACCTCAACAGAGGGTCCGGTCCATTCATTGTATGTCACAAATACACAAATCTCTACGGGAGTGTGAGAGTATCCTGTGTAGTGATCAGTGGAAGTTCCTGAGATCGCAAATAAATAAATCCCAAGGGGCGTTGCCTTCCTATGGTGTCCATGACAGCTGCTGTTTAGGGATGGGTCTGGATATAGCTCCTCCCCGAAGGAGTGTTGCAACCTCTTTGATCAGTAATACTTGGAAGAGGTTCTGTATTTGAATGGATCTAAAATATGTCAGCTAGAACAAATGATGCATTCTGCCCGAAATTACCAGGGTATACAGATTCAGACGTTGAAAGGCTCATTCATAGACTACCAGAGAATTTAGAGCGCAAGATCAAAACTAGTGATAATAACTTAAAATATATTTACGATCCAATCAATTCACTTTTACAGATATATTCTACTAAGAAAGAACCCATACATACAGATTCTGAAGGCGGTAGCACTTTAGAACAGGGTGCATTTAAACCCTTGATCGGTTTATACGAGTGGTATAATATGTGTAAAATTGTGTTTAGCATAGTCAATAGAGGTCCAGACTTTGCTACGGAGTTTGAAGTAAATGGAAAAGTATTGAGAGCTATAAGAGTGGCACATCTCCCTCAAAACTGACCGGACATCTCTTGACCCTAATGACCCAATGTCAAAAAGCAATAAAATAGGTTGGTAAACCGGTCCCCAAAAACAGTTATAGAGTTTCATTATTCTCTCTTTACCGTTCAGTCATTCGTTGAAGAACTCAAGAAAATGTCTCTCAAGAAAAAACTCTCACCAATTCAAAAAGGATTTTGCTCTCTCAACACATTAAAAGGTAAGATATGATGCTAATGTAACATTATATTTAACTAAGATGATGATGAAAGCCCCTTAAACGAGTTTCTAAACTCTTAGGATTTTCGACATGTCGTTTGATCAGTTTCTATCGGAAGTCATCGACCTAACGGAATCAAGGCCTGAAGAAGAGGTCGAAGCTCCGGGCGGTTCCTCTCCATCAGGATATGTTATAGGTGAGATTTAATTCATTTATTGATTTAAATTTCAATATAATTAATTGTTTTTAAAACTGTAATGTTGTTTTTGTAGCTGACACTCCACCACCGGAATCAAGATCGTTGAGGAATTCAATGGCGAAGATGGAAATGACGAGCTACCCCCCTTCTGTACAAATCCCAATTTTCATGACAACTCACAAGAACTCTACGCTCCGACTATTCCTTTGTCGCCGAAGTTATTAAATAATCAGATACAGATTTCAGCGCAAGTGCATCGAAGTTATTCACCAAGCTCTTGGTCTGATCCAGGATATCTGCAAGAAGTTGCTACTTACGGTAAGAATTCTATAAAAAATAAAACAATTAATTGTTGTTTTAGCAAACGCATGTTGTTTTGCAGAGTTACTTCGGCCACGTCTGAAATTTAAAACGAAAATTAATAAGCATGCACGTTTAAAATGTTTTTTTCATACCGTATCCAAAAACGTTGTCAACCCAATCATTATTTGACCAGTCAGAATCTTAGTTTCTGTGAATTTGTACAATATTCTGTACATTCGGTAACTTTGGCGAAGGTGGAATGGTCAGCCGGTAGAGCTCCTGGGAACTAGCTACTTACTCAAATTACACAAAATTGTTATTGGTAAAAAATGAAAGAATTTCATCCTCCGATCCCCCTTCAAATTCGTCCAGACTCCAGGAAACAATTTTGTGGGTCAGTAATTTGTAATTCTTGATCCTGGCCTGGGGTGTATCCGCTGAAAATCATAAGGTTACCGTTTTAATTAAACCAAATAATAACAATAACTTTAAAGACAACAGAAATAAATTTACCTATGAAGTATCTTGATGAAGAAGAATTAACTGAATTAAAGATTCAACATCTTCCTCAATTCGATCTTTTCTCGATGATGTTGTCAGGGCAATAACTTCAGAAAGAATTCGTGAGAGACGTGATTCAAGTCCTAAAAATGAACAAAATTTATTTTATTCAACATACATATTTTATTTTTACTCCAAGTAGGGATATAATGGTACGCAAAACGTCACATTTTCAGTTCAGTGGTTGTCCCAAAAGATGTCCCAAACTGGGGCCTCAAGATATGGCTTGCGCCGGCCATATTTATAACAATAATAGGGTACTTTAGTTGCTAAGAAAAATCAGTCTCCACTGAATATTATTCAACAGATAAAAACACAGTTAAAAATAATCTTCATTCGAATCACAATGCATACCATTACACCCCAAATGTTATAGTATAATCTTATCATATAACATTTTAACTTTAATAGTTTAACAAGTATGTAAAAATATATGGCTTACCTTTTATTCTTGTTTGAAAAAGAAGAGTTCCTTTTTTGCTGACTAGCACGGTGCAATCTTTTTGTCGGAATGACTTGTGAAATGGATTCTTTCTCAACACAATCCGGCGTTTAAATCAGACTACTTCTACGACATACTGAATGGCTACTTTAGCTGCTAACTGATAATTAAAAAACACCCTATTTTCCTGCTGCTCTGTCCTATACCATTAATTTCTAAATTACTTGTTTACTCTAGAGTAAAAAGACCATAAACCAGGGTGTCTGGTTTTGAGACCGTGGGACAAGGGTGTCAATTCCTTTTAATGTAATGTGTTAAATAATCTTGAATTCAAATAGGCCCATTGTTTTATGTTGTCCCTCTGCCTAAATAAATCGTGAATTTGATAGATCATTTGAGAAATGTTTATCCAGTCGTCAAGAAAAAAAAATAATATCGGTGCAAAAAAGTTGGCCTGTGTCACGGGTGCGGTGGTAGGACACAGGCGCAGAGAAGCAAGGGTAGTTGTAATCCATGGTTTAATCAAAAGAAACAAAACAAAAGCAGCAACCAGTGACGTTGGGCAGTATGAACAAACATAAAACCAAAATGAACCACACTGGGTGTGGCCAAACATTGAACATAAGTAGGATCCCCAATTGGAGGCAATGATCTACACCTGCCTCCAATTGGGGAGACCAAAATGGATAGAGGTGCCTAGAGGCACCACCTGCTGTCTGTCCTGACTATGGCCCCAGCCCAGCGCAGAGATGGCTAGGGGCATAGCCAGGACGTGACAGACTGTTTTGAAATATTGTTATACACGGGAATATTCACGATAACATCTGCGTTATAAGTGCTAAAAGGTAGGCAGCCTAGTATTGTTATTTTCATTTTCCATCCTTGTCTTTCGGTCGCAACTCTAATCGCTCGCGGGCAAATATTGCCACGTCAAGATGTGCCATGCTAATAGACTCCTACCCAAAAAGACTGAGTGCTGTAATAAAATCAAAAGGTGCTTCAACAAAGTATTAGTTGAAGGGTGTGCACACTTATGCAACCAGGTTATTGTGAGTTTTTTATTTTTCCCCCTCAAAGATTTCAGTTTGTTTTTCAATTGAATTGTTCATGTTAAAGGTCACATTAAAAGTGGAAAAAGTTCTGACATGATTTATCTTTGTCTCATTCTTTTACATCACAAGAACCTGGCATTTTAACAGGGGTGTGTAGACTTTTTATATCGACTGTAAATGTTTTCATAGGTGTATGATATTTTTTAAATGTTTCTCACAGGAGGGAGATGGGCTGTGTTTCTTAGGAATGGGTGATGGGGGCTGGTCAAGCTGAGCTCGTCAAGGGGGGTCAGGGTGATGTGTAAGGGATGGGAGGGGCTACTCAAGGGGTTTATGAAGCTGCCCCTGATGTGTGTGTGTGTGTGTGTGTGTGTGTGGATATAGTATAATGACTAGCTTTTTTAATTTCCCTAGGTTTCTGTAACTTGTTTTAAGATTTATACAAAGGGTTTTTAAAGTTAGTGAATAGTGAACGCATAAGGAAAAGAATAATAATGGGTTTGGTACTGAGAGATACACCAGTGACTAGATACAACCTGACTTATGAAGTAGGCCGTAGAATGGAAGATAGAAAAGTGGAAGACTAGCCTTCTCAGAGGAAGGGGTCTGGTTTTGGTGGTTCTCACAGATTTGTTTCAGGTGACTGCCTAAGAACAATAATATTGGGTCTCATGGAGAAGTGGAAGGGGGGTTGATCAGGAATGTATGTCTGTTTTTGGGTTGACTACCCTTAGGCTGCATCTAAAGTGAATCTGCCTTTTCAAAGAGGTTATTCTTAGGAAGTATATTTTGAGTAATGAAAAACACAGTGTTTTAACAGATATGTAGTGACTAGAATTTGGAGAGGGAGGTTATCATAAAATAGCTCCCCCTTTTCTCTTGGGAATGGGGATTCTTGAAACGTTTCTATAGGTTGAGACTCTGAGATTTTAGCCCCACCCCAAGTGTTGGATGCATGTTTCTATCTTGGTAGCCTGTTTTTAAGACATTAGCGTATTTGAAGGTACTTAAAATATGTCACATAGAGCAAACGATACATTCTGCCCAGTTTTACCAGTGTTCAGAGATATGCCTATACATGAAATCATTGAAAAACTGGATCAGGGCATCAGTGAGCTCCTGGACAGTCTGTGGCACTTCTTGGTGGCGTCGGATGCACCGATAAATAATGTCCCTGAGGTTCTCAATTGGATTCATAATGTTCACCACAGTGTCTCCAGACTCTTTCACATCTGTCACGTATCCTATATCTCAAGAATTACGTTCCCTGGGAGCTATTGTAAAAAACACAATTACGTTCTATGCCAACATATCTAGTTGCCATTACATCGGTCAAGAACGTTATATAGAAAAATAAATCGATGTGCATGGTAATAATTCAATGGTTTTGTAGGATTTCACCTACCCAAATAAGGCAATTTATGTAGACCATCCCCACTCAACATCCCCACTCAAGCCAAATCAGTTGTTTTTAAAAGAATAATACAATACGAAAACCTGTATGGAGAGCGCCGCGTGTGGCCATTCAAAATGTGGATTGATATATACTGTTCTTGACCGACGTAATAGCACTAGATATGTTGGCAGAGAACGTAATTGCGATTTTTACAATAGTTCCCAGGGAACGTAATTCTTGAGATATACAGTAGTCTGTCACGTGCTCAGTGTGAATCTGCTCTCATCTGTGAAGAGAACGTGGTGCCAATGGCGGACCTGCCAATTCTGGTGTTTTGTGGCGAATGCAAATCAAGCTGCACGCTCCTGGGCTGTGAGCACAGGTCCCACTAGAGGACGTTGGGCCCTCATGCCACCCTCATGGAGTCTGTTTCTGACAGTTGGTCAGAAACATGCACATCAGTAGCCCGCTGGAGGACATTTTGTAGGGCCCCTCCTGTTCCTCCTCGCACAAAGGAGCAGATACTGGACTTGCTGCTGGGTTGATGCCCTTCTATGGCCCTGTCCAGCTCTCCTCATGTAACAGCCCGTCTCCTGGTATCTCCTCCATGCTCTTGAAAATGTACTGGGAGACACAGCAAACCTCGCAACGGCAGGTATGGACCTGCCATCCTGGAGGAGCTACACTACCTGTGCAACCTAAATGGGCTGCAGATACCGCCACGTGCTACCAGTAGTGACAAGGACACTAGCAAAATGCAAAACTGGAGAAGAATCTGTCAGGAAGGATAAGGAGAGTGCAATTGTCTCTGCCCATCACCTGCAAAACCATTCCCTTTTTAGGGCTTGTCTTGCTGTTGCCTCTCCAGGGCACCTGTTCTCACTTTCATTCGCACCAAAAGGTGATCATGATTTACAATCGTTTATGCTTCCTAACTGGGCAAATTGATATCCCCCAAGTTTAACTGACTTGGTGTTATACTGTGATGATTATGTGCTCCCTTAATTTTTTTGAGCAGTGTATATGTAATTAGAATTATTAATTTGGAGCCTCTGCCAGGTTTGTATGATTACATGTTGATCTCTGTTTCAGCTGCTGAAGCCATTCCACCAAGAAGTCTCCAGGGCATTCAGTACATGTGGCAAATACCTGCAGAAAAAGCAGCCTTTGCAGAGCAAGACCCTGCAGTGTTTGTCTGCCATGGATCCTGTTGTGAGAGGGCATTCTCAGTCTGGTTTGAACTGAAGAAACTCACACAAACGATGAGTCATCTGCTGCCGCCTGATGCTGACACTCACCAGGAAGAGGATGCTGTGGGATGGTAGGCCTGTACCAAGCTGTAAAAGCTGCCATGTCCATCTTCCATGGTCCCTTGATAGAATTTTCATTCAATCTAATGGGTGACATCATAGACCCAAGAAGCACCAGCATGAACATTGCAACATTCAGTGCCATCCAGACGGTGAAGTACAGTCCAGGAAGCAGAGTGCCATAGAAATGTTAAGCAGGGATGATGTAAAGTTTGGGATAGTAGACAGGATGCTATGCAGCAACTTCAATATGGCAGGAGCAAGAAACAAGGGTCAGAGAGAAGGATGGAGTTTGACTGCTAGCCATCTACAAGTGCAGTAGAGAAAAGAATATAAGTGGTAGAGGAAGAAAATGTGTCAAAAAAGAGGCACATTGTTAACCTTTTCATGCGTAAGTTTCAAAAATCACTTAACGGCCCCCAGCGTGACTTTTTTTGCGTGTGATTTCAGTACTCACTCAGAGTTCCAGAATGTGATTATGACGTCACAATACATTTCATCCACAGCTTCCCAAAAACATCACACTGCTTATTAGTTATGCACCTAATTTTTGATTTCAATTATATTAGCAAACTACTACCGACAGTAATACTATTAAAAAGGTATACTGAATAATGTGTAAATAATTTATTTATGTAATTATTCAGCTCTCAAATGTTTATGACAAATTATGTATTCCGATTCTTGCATATTTAGTAATAGACAAATACGATCAGTGAAAAATAGATTTTTGAAGATTACCTTGAGCTTTTTTCTCAAGAAAAGGACACCAAAAGTGGACACCTGAGGACACCAAAAGTAGTGCTGTAATACTGTTTTAGTTTGTGCCATTGGTTTGCTCACTACTGTAACTCTGAAATTCAGCTATTGTGTGTGTCAACCCTACCAACATAAAACAAACTGACTGGATTAACCTCATGTTAGCTATGTGCATTGAGTGCCTTTTAGACAGTTGTCACAAACACAGTCACCTTGCCAACAAGGAACACTACATACATTGCATTGCAAGCTTCTCTCATTGACTCTGATTCAAACAGCTGCAAAAATAAGGAGTTAGATATCTGCCAAAAGGTTAAGCGTACGTAGTGTTGGGATTGTAAGAAAAGCCATACGTAAATTGGTATGATCGTAAAAAAAAGTCATACGTAAAACATGAAACGTAAGCTTGAAATTAGATCTGTGAACATACAAACACCCTGTTACGATGACGGACTAATATTTTTTGCTTGTACGAATCTAGTTTTACAATTCTAAAATACAGCATCACGTTCTGGAGTTTTGGCAGTTTCATCTCATCCGCATAAAAAACGAAACCGAAAATTTCCAAGATAAGTGCTAATATAACAAGCAGAGGCAGTGTGACCAACAGGAAATCAAGGAAACTGGAAATAGGTATCCTGCAAGATTTCAATTTAAAAGTATTTTTCTTTATGCATGCATAGTGAATGCTGATTTTCATGTGCATAACTGCTCTTTGTTTGTGCATAAGTTTCATGTGTAATAAAAATCACATAAACTTATAGAAGTTGTATTATTGTGTAGGCCTACACACTTGTTGTGGTCCCAAATACTCAAGCAGCATTGCTTTACGGGTCTTCGACCCCCCCCCCCAGACCATAATATTTTAAGAATATTTTGACCTAAATCACTTCATTACATTTTGCAGCTCAGAAGGATATTCTATCCAAGGGTATAGTGTGTCCTTGTCATTTTCACACATGTATTTTGGTGTAATGTCCTTATGCAACCTTAAAAACGAACTATGGACTTTTATTTTTAACATGAAATCTGGAATGGTAACGCTATGGTTGAACACTGGGCTAGCGGTCCAACTTATTGTTGCTAGCTTCACAGTTTCGAAGAGCTACATTCGGTTCATATCTTTGCAGAAGCCAGATTACTGACAAAAGTTTGTATGTAGAAAAACGATTTGTAAACATATAAATGGAGACGTAAAGTAAGAATTTAAAGTGTGAAACGTTGTAAAAGGGTGTTTGTACGTTCACAGATCTAATTTCACGCTTACGTTTCATGTTTTACGTCTGACCTTTTTTACGATCATACCAATTTACGAATGTATTTTCTTACGATCCCAACTATTAGTACGCCTAACCTTTTGGCAGATATCTAACTCCATACAAAAACTGGCTGATGTTATTGTATCTAGCTAGCAAACGTCAGCTAACCACTAGCTAACAAAGTGTGACCTGTAATTCAATGCAGTGAAAATTAAGATTATTGAATGATTATTTGACAAAGTTTTAAGTTTAAGTTAAGCGGTGTCAATGAATGTGCCTTTATTTTCTTTTCAGAGTGCACCAGACTGCTTCGTTTACATGTTAAAAAAATCTACTGGGAGAGGATACCCCCACACCCCCCTGCAGGGGTTCGGTTTACAAACATGTCACCTTTTTCATCTCTTGTCTCTTGTGAGTTTGCAGGTCTGAACATTCATCCCTTCTAATGGCAGGCTGGCAGGTCTAAGCCTGCCTGGTTCCTTTTCTTGTTTTGATGTAAACACTATGATGGCCTTTTATGAAAATAGTCATATTACTAATTACTTATTAGTTATTATAAACCTATACTGTCAGTGTGGATTGTGTCCAATGTGTGTTCTATTGGTCTCTAATAGGTTATCTTTTCCATTGATGTGGTGCAAATTTTACCCTGCTCTGAACCAACCAAAAACAGTTTCTGTTCTAGTGAGCAGATATTGTATTTCATACTAGGAGTATTACTCTAACCAAAGCGTATATACACCACCTATAGATTGTAATGGCACTCTTCCTACCACTTTCAGCCAAGGTCTGCAAGTGTTAACCGTAATATCCAACTAAAAGTGCTTGATTTTGTCTGGGTACCCAATACATTACTGTAAATAAGTTGTGGACATAAACAGGTCTCTCAACATTCTGTCCACTCTTATCTCTAGCATCTGTTTAGCATTTCTCTCACTTTGTATAATTGGTTCCCATCTGCTTCATGTCAGATTAGCCAGACAAGCTTAATTTTTACCAGGACCAGGGGTGTCTGCTTTTTACCCCTCATTGGCACTCACCCCCTCTTCAGTGACTCCAAAATCAACTTGCACCAGCTAGGGCAACCAAGAGCATTTTATGAAGAGGAGGGAAACATGCAGATCCAATTAATAATTCATGGAGAGCCATTTGGAAAATCACAAATGTCAATCTCTAAGTTTAGAGGATGGTAAACAGTTATCCATTTCTAATTAAAGGTTTAGTTGTCATGAATTAAACATGAGGAAAGCAAAATCTGTACAATATTAATGGCAAGCTATTCTGACACATTGGCTGTAGTGGGGAAACCGGACGGATGGAGGTGGCTGGTTGACCTTACTGGAAGACCTCCCCAAAAAATTGTCATTATTCAAAATTGATGATACGTCTTCATTTTTAGATGATCCGTCTTGATTTTCATCTCTCCCAAACTTGCTTTGGAGCTGCTGTGATGAGGAAAGGCCATAATTGCAAATTGGACATCACAACACTGGAAGAAGAGAACAATTTGGTGAAATAAGGGGGAATAATTTGTACAAATAATAAAAAATGCTAGCAAACATTTTTGCCATTAAATTAGGTAAATACTGCACTGACCGAGAAAATATTTGCTAGATTCCTAAACAAAACAAAAAAAGGAATTGTGGGAATTTGCAGCTGTTGTAGCATACTCTATCCTTTTACATGCTTGCCTAAAGCCAAATTAAAAATATACAAATCATAAACTACCAGTGCAAGACTGCTGATGTAGTGTCCAAGCCCGACTTGACTCTAAGCCCCTGTATCAACTGAATGCAAGGATTATTTTGTGTCTCATGAATCTGTGCTGTATTCACTGATCCCCATTTTGTTACACCCTGTAAAGCAGAAATTCTATTGAGATTACACCCTGTGTAGGTTGGATGCCTGATTGAAAACGTTACAGAAATGCTTTAGGGCAACAAATCCAACAAGTCAAAGGCTCAAATATGAATCTACTTATTATAATGCCTAGAATAAACTTTACTGTATTGAAGTACTAGTGTCTCAGTACTATCTTGTAATGTAAGCCTATTATCTTGCTTAATGTAATCAATCATTTGATGCCATTCGCCTTCGACTCAACTCCTAGATACTCATTGATTAATTGACATTAATTTACATGATTGACATAAGAGGTATACACTCATTTGGAATTATATATATTCTGAAAAATGGATGTCTTCCAAATATACCTTCTCTGACGTTGAAAAATATATGTTAAGCATGAAAATACATTTAAAAAAGCATACAAGGATATTATTTGACACACTTTGTGTATTTATCTTATGTCCTAAAATGCATTCCCCAAAATATGTGAAATATTTTTTCCCCTGTGTAGGTGCAAAAGCAAGATACCTTCACAAGGTCTCTCTTTTATACAGACAGGTTCTGGAACATGTGGATATCAGACGCTCCTGTACTACGAATGAAACGGCAGTGCTGAGAAGCCTGTGGCTATGACACAGAGAGGGTAGAGAAAGACAGACAGAACAGTGAGGGGAAGTGAGAGAGCAAGAAGAAAAGGAAGAGCAAAATAATATCAGAGACTACAGGACGAAGAGGTAATGGGAGATTACCAGGCCCCTGTAACTAAATTTAGTTTAGCCAGACACACAAGCTCATTTCCTTCAAAGCAGGGCATGGTACCAACCGTGCTCGTACCTGTGTGCCAATGGAAAATGTATTTTTGGTGGGCTTTACAGTGTTAATGTACATCCTATTCCAGATAGTAGTCCTGGTATGCATTTCCATAACTTCACACAGTGCACAATGTATTGACTGATTATATTTTGAATATTATATAATCAGACGAGAAAATTTGCAAACGAGAAAAATGTTGTGGTAATTAGGGGTTTTGATTACCAATGAACATGCAATATGAATACATTTATTAGTTTCACAGTTAAACAATGTATTTTGCATGTTCATTGTTTACCATAATTTAAGAAAACATTAGTTGTATACACCAATAAAAATCAAGAGTGATAGTTGGAGCACTTAACAAAGTAATCAATGGTGTTGATAAAATTAATGGTTGGTATTCTATACGCAGGGAATGGTAAACAACTTTTTTTTAGCACAGGATAGCAGAGTAGCATAGACTGGTACAGCCATGCACAATGGTTTTCCTAGAAGATTTTATATTTAAACAAGATGTAGTGTCTTTATTATACATTAAATATGTTTACCATTTCATCCTGTAATGACGAAATTGTCCTGACACAAATCTAACGCTGCAACCCAAGCCACCTGGTTTTTTGAGTTGCAAGGTTATCTTGATCTAAAGTTGGATAACTAGATTGGATAACCAAAGATTGCTCACCATGATAAAGAAAAACAACTGTGAGACAGATCAGATTCAGTACCCACGAAGTAGTCCTGGATGTGTCAGTGCATTGAGCAGGCAGCCAGACATTGTTAGAAGTGATAATGCTGTCCGTGGTCCTGAATTCAACACATTAAAAATCAAATCACAGTTTTTGTCATATGCTTTGTTACCAACAGGTCTTGACTACAAGTGAAATTCATATTCCTGGATATTATCTTCCAAAATAATCTAATTTTAATTTAAAAAAACGTGATGACCGTGTATGTTTTTGTGTGCGGTGTTGGTATGTGTGTGTGTGGGCAAAGTGAAAATGCACACAGTATTAGGCTAGATTTAACGTAGTATACATGAATAACCATTTCGCAAAAAGGGAAATCTAGTAATATAGTAACGGTGTTTTATCACAACTTTAGAGTATGTTTGAACAAATGTCAATGCTTATTTTGACCAACCTGTTGTAGAATCCAAATAACTAATATACTAATATTCCCTTGTTCCACTTCTTCAAAAGAGCTGTTGGATGGTACGGTAGTGGTGGGCTGAAGTGAAAAGGGTGGTGGCGGGGTGAGGGTTCCCATTTGGGTATGAACCAAGCCTGGCAGCTCTTAATTCAGCTGTCTGTGTCACCGGTCCAACGATGCGCACCACACACACACCATTCACCATTCCCACCACCAACACTGAGATTATGCAGCTTTTAAATGAGCTGCAGCCATAGGGAACGCGTCCCCAGGAACGCCTGTCGCCACGGCAACATGAGTCATGATTCACAGCGCCATTATTCTCACAGGGGAAATCTCAACTGATTTGTCCAACTCCGGATGAGGCTATAAACTTCTCTTACTGTTTCTTTGCATCCTGTCAGTAAACTGTTTGGCAGAAGCAGTATACATACTTGTAAACACTGACTATGTTCTATCTGAAAGTGGAAGCTGAAAACCACTTTTTTTCAATCCAATGGAGCTGTTCCAGAGATTACAGTTAGGATCATATTTTCAAAACATGGATTCTCAAGCGATAGCGAGTAATACAGCCATTATGCTCCCTCCCACCATTTTAAAGCTCCACTTCTTGTGTTCAAATGGGAGCCTTATCATGATTTTCATTTTAAAACGTTTAAAGAAGCGTCAAGTTACAGGGATGCTTCCTTGAATTGTTCCCCTGCTAAGAAATGCACTTGAGGTTGAATACAAAGGGAGACACTGATCTCCCGATCATATATGAGTGAATGGCACGTTTGGAACAGAGTAAACACAGGTACGATCTCATGAATTGTCTTTCTTGAACGTGAATCAAAAACCAGAGCTTATTGACCCTTTCTGTTTTCAAGCAGAGGGGTAAGGTTGAAATTATTCTCTTTCAATGTATTATTTAAATGTTGTTCCTAGTCAATAGCATTGTCAGGGGGAATAACCATACACAGGGGTTAAACTATGTTGTCTACCCATGTATAGATAATAAATGTATTGCCATAGACTGGTGGAGAGCCATAATGCCCTATGTCTTCTGCAACTCAGGGAGGCCTCATTAAGCTCTTCACTTTGTTGTTGGAACGTTGCTCTTTTGTGCTAAATGAATATGCACAGTACCATCCTGAGTTCCCATAGAAACCGTAAGCCTTCTGCCAAAGACACAGTAAGCAAACAATGCTACCTGTTCTGGAAAAATGAGGGAAGTGCAATTAGAAAAGCTCATCAATGGGGAAATGTTTGTTCTCAAGGCTGTTCCCACAAGTTCATCAACTTGAACACTAAATCACCAACAGAATTTCATTCTTTAGAGTGTATATACACACACACGCTGTTTTAGGGCGTAGCACATGGGGAACAGGGGGCACTTGTTTTAGGGCATAGCACACACCTAAATCATATCATGCACATAATTAACAGTTTCCATATAATATGATGACGCTCTGAACAACTTGTCCTTCACTCAACATCTTCCCTTAACTTTCACTGTTTCTATCCAATCTGTTTCTATCCAAGCAAGCTAACTAACCCAACACGCCTGCATAATGCCTCTTTCCCCATATGCTTCCCATTAGGCATTCATTAATACTTATCGGGAAGTAATGCTTGCTGGAGGCGTGCAAGGCACTAAAAAACTGCCCCCGGGTGGTTTATGCCACATTAGAGCACACGCCTATGTCACTACTGTCTGTGACAGGATATGCCATCACACTGAAAATTTTGCTTTATACCGAGAGTGGGGGTGATGAGAGCGTTAGCTGAGGGAAGATGCAATATGTGTACCCCTGTGCCCTACCTCCAGATGGGATGCATTAGCCTTTGCCAATGCTGTGATGTGCCAGAGAAGCAAAAAAAAGGCCATTAATGCCATTCACCATCCCCACAATGACATTAAAAATCTCCAGGACTGAGCAGCCTTTTTCTCCTGAAAAGGGGAGAGACACAAGGAAAGAAGTAAGAAGAGAGAAATGGAAAAGGAGATGCTTCTCAGGAGCCTGTCGCATGGATTCTTCCTCTCCCCTCTTTTCGCCACCATTGTCACATTGCTCTCTTTCTTTCTACTGCCAAATCTGCCAACTGGATTAAATGAGTCTTCTGACTTCTCTTCAAAGTCAGCTCTACTGCAAGAATCCTTTTTTTCTATAACTTTGCAAAGCTGAGGATACTTACAGCAGCTTTATCTGCTAGTTTCGTCCCACTGTATGATTTAACAAATCCGCCACAAAAAAGCTCCCAACTATTGAGAGAAGAAGAATAACATGCAGAGAGAGACTGGTGTGACTCCACAACAGACATTTCTTGTGGTGACAGTGACATGCAGTCTTTGGACCTTTCCATCTTAGAAAAATCCCTATCCTTAAGATTATAAATGAAGGATAAAATGACACATGAGCAATGTGTGGTATGAAATACAAGAATTGTCAGTTTTAAACTTTTTGCACCTCAGTACAGTATACTTGCTATTGAAAGACTACACACATCTTGCAGCCTTTCCATTTTTGGGGCCCTAAAAGGTTGTAGACTAACAGTGTATTGCAAAAGTACTCAGAACCCTGACAAATTGTAAATTAAAATTTTGTTCTGTTTGATATTATATTTTAAAATTAAAAAAATCATAGTAAATAATTGGTGATGCTGGTTTTATCTTGTAAGAAATATTTGTAAGAAAACAAGAAAAGGAACCAGGGAAGATTAGTTCTGCTGGCCCGTGATTAGAAGCGATGAATGTTGTTGTGGCTGGACCTGGCTGGACTCAATTTGTGGTTTTCTATGTGGCAGACTGTGTCTTAACCACTACGCTATTTAAACAGTGGGTAGTGTTGTGCGTGATACTGTAAGGAAAAAAAGTATTTGATCCCCTGCTGATTTTGTACGTTTGCCCACTGACAAAGAAATGATCAGTCCATAATTTTAATGGTAGGTTTATTTGAACAGTGAGAGACAGAATAACAACAAAAAAATCCAGAAAAATGCATGTCAAAAATTTGATAAATTGATTTGCATTTTAATGAGTGAAATAAGTATTCGACCCCTTTGCAAAACATGACTTAGTACTTGGTGGCAAAACCCTTGTGTCAGGACTGTTTTAAAGAAAGCGAGGAGCAGGAGATGAGGAGCTAATGAAAACTATTTCCTTTAATATGAGCAACACAGTACCGACGTATGCTCGGAAAGTGAGACAATAACACACAAAGACTAGGGAAGCAGAGGGAACATATATACTGGGGGGAATGACTGTAAATGAGGACCAGGTGCGCTAAACAAGACAACAGGTGAGATGAATGATGAGATGGGCGGTGGTGTCAGAAGGCCGGTGACGTCGACCGCTGGAGCCTGTCTGCTGCAGGGGGAGGAGAGGCAGCAGAGGGCGCAGTCATCACAGTACCCCCCACCGGCCCCGGGGCCGACCCGGGGGGTGCGGAGCAGGGCGATCCGGACGACGGCGATGGAAGTCGCGCAGGAGGGCGGCAGCCAGGACGTCCTTCACCGGGACCCAGCTCCGCTCCTCCGGGCCGTACCCCTCCCACTCCATGAGGTACTGGAGGCCCCCAGCCTGGCGTCTCGAGTCAATGATGGAGCGGACGGAGTACGCCGGGGCCCCCTCTATGTCCAGAGGGGGAGGAGGAACCTCCCGCACCTCACACCCCTGAAGGGGACCAGCCACCACCGGCCTGAGGAGAGACACATGAAACGAGGGGTTAATACGGTAGTCAGGGGGAAGGCGTAACCGATATGTTACCTCGTTGACTCTCCTCAGGACTTTAAAGGGCCCCACAAACCGCGGGCTCAGCTTCCGGCAGGGCA
>JACXGI010001033.1:68955-82745 GCA_016801175.1 Esox masquinongy | reverse complement strand
GGGGCCTCCCTGCGGTGGTGGTCCGCGAAGGTCTTCTGACGGCGGACAGCGAGCCGGAGGCGGGTCTGCACAGCCTCCCATGTGCCCGCCGGAACCAGTCGTCCACCGCAGGGGTACCGGTCTGGCTCGGGGTCCAGGGTGCCAGGACCGGCTGGTAACCCAGAACGCACTGGAACGGCGACATCCCCGTAGAGGAGTGGTGAAGGGAGTTCAGGGCGTATTCCGCCCATGGCAGGAACTCCGCCCACTCCCCCGGCCGGTCCTGGCAGTACGACCGAAGGAACCTGCCCACTTCCTGGTTGACACGTTCCACCTGCCCGTTGGACTGGGGATGGTAGCCCGAGGTCAGACTGACCGAGACCCCCAGGTGCTGCATAAATGCCTTCCAAACCCTGGACGTGAACTGGGGACCCCGGTCAGACACAATGTCCTCGGGCACCCCATAGTGCCGGAAGACGTGTGAGAAGAGAGACTCCGCGGTCTGTAGGGCAGTGGGAAGGCCGGGCAGAGGCGGCAGGACTTCGAAAACCGATCCACAACGACCAGGATGGTGGTATGGCCCTGTGAGGGGGGAAGATCGGTCAGGAAATCTATAGAAAGGTGGGACCATGGTCGTTGTGGAATGGGTAAGGGGTGCAACTTACCCATTGGCAGGTGTCGGGGTGCCTTACTCAGGGCACACACCGTCGACCCAATACCAGGATGACCGGAGGAGGGAGATGTATGGGCCCAGTAGATGAGCCGGTCACGGACAGACACCGGCACATACGTGCGACCCTCAGGGCACGTGGGCGGAGAGCGTTGTCCGCTGCGCTCGAGCGATGTCCGTGTCCAATTCCCACACCACCGGCGCCACGGTGCACGACGTCGGCAGCATGAGAGTCTCATCCACCGGCCTCTCCTCCATGTCATGCTGACGGGACAGCGCGTCGGCCCTGACGTTCTTGCTCCCCGGCCTGTATGTAAGAGTGAAAACAAACCGGGTGAAGAACATAGCCCACCTAGCCTGGCGAGGGGTCAGCCGCCTCGCTGCCCGCATGTACTCCAGGTTGCGGTGGTCCGTCCAGATGAGGAGAGGGTGTTTGCCCCCCTCTAACCAGTGCCGCCACACCGACAGGGCTCTAACCACGGCCAACAGCTTGTGATCACCCACTTCGTAATTCCGCTCCGCCGCACTGAGCTTCTGCGAGAAGAAGGCACAGGGACGGAGCGTGTTACGACTGCCCGTCCATTGGGAGAGGACGGCACCGAGACCACAGTCGGACGCGTCCACCTCCACGATGAACTGGAGCGACGGGTCGGGATGGGCCAGGACCGGAGCAGTGGTGAAACGATGTTTCAGTTCCACAAATGCCCACTCCGCCTCCGCGGTCCATCGCAACCGGGTCGCCCCCCCCTTCAGAAGGGAGGTGATCGGAGCCGCGACCTGGCTAAAGCCCCGGATAAACCTCCGGTAGTAATTCGAGAAGCCTAAGAATTGTTGCACTCCCTTAACCGTGGTCGGGGTCGGCCAATTACGCACGGCGTCAATGTGATGCTCCTCCATAGCCAAACCTGTGCGGGAAAAGCGATACCCCAGGAAGGACACAGACGACTGGAAGAACAGACATTTCTCAGCCTTCACGTATAGGTCATGCTCCAGCAGTCTTACCAGTACCCTGCGCACCAACGAGACATGCTCAGCGCGGGTAGCTGTGTATATCAAAATGTCATCGATATACACCACCACGCCTTCGCATAACATGTCCCTGAACACATCGTTGATGAAGGATTGAATGACTGATGGGGCATACATCAAACCATACGGCATCACTTAATACTCATAGTGGCCGGAGGTGCTGAAAGCTGTCTTCCACTCGTCCCCCTCCCGGATACGCACCAGGTTATAGGCACTCCTGAGGTCCAATTTCATGAAAAAGCGGGCCCCGTGCATCTTCTCGACCTCCGCAGAGATCAGAGGAAGAGAGTAGCTGAACGGGATGGTGATCTTGTTCAGCGCCCTGTAATCAATGCACGGGCGCAAACCACCGTCCTTCTTTTTCACAAAAAAGAAACTCGAGGAAACCTGTGACTTGGAGGGCCTAATGTATCCCTGTCCCAGAGCCTTCTCAACATACACGGCCATCGCTGCCGTCTTGGTGCGGGACAGTGGATACACGCGACCCTTAGGGAGTGCGGCTCCGTCAATGAGGTTTATCGCGCAATCCTCCAGTCTGTGAGGTGGCAATACAGTGGCCTTAGCCTTGGAAAAAAACGCGGCCAAGTCCCGGTATTCGGGGGGAATTGGTACAGCGGGAGCACTGTCTGGACTTTCCACCGTGGTCGAGCCCACGGAAACACCCAAACACCTACCTTGACACTTCCGCGACCACCCCGAAAGACCCTTACTAGACCAGGAAATGACGGGGTCATGGAGAGACAACCAGGGGAAACCCAACACGACAGGAAACGTGGGAGAGTCGATGACGTGGAAGGAGAGGGTTTCACTGTGCCGACCGCTGGTGACCATGAGGAGGGGACAGTACACTCTGTGACCAACCCCGACCCTAGCGGTCGGTTGTCTAACGCTCTCACGGGTAGGGGAGTGGCAAGGAACTGAAGGGGAATGTGTGAGCATAAAGCGAAGGACCTATCAATGAAATTTCCAGCCGCGCCCGAGTCTACCAGCGCCTTACACTGGGAAAGCAACGGAAAACCAGGGAACTCGACAGGAACGGTGCATAGGGAGAGAGGGGAGGCAAGGGGTGAATTGGCATGAGCTACCTGGGGTGACGCGGAAGTGTCGTGCCTGTCGCCTCTCGACTCGGGGAAGGAGGAGTAGTGTGGTGCAGCGGAACGGCCCCGTTTCTTTTTCGAGGCACCCCACACCTGTCCTCCCTGACCTCTGCCCGGGAGCACAGCCGCCCCCAGGTCCATGGGGGCGGCTGTCGCCTGGACATCCATGGTGATGTCCAGGTGTTGGGGTGGAACGGACGGGCCTCTTCCGGGACATCCTCGGGCAGCCAGCAGGTTGTTGAGACGGATCGACAGGTCCACCAGCTGGTCGAAGGAGAGGGCCGCGTCTCGACATGCCAACTCCTTCCGGACGTCCTCGCGAAGGCTGCATCGGTAGTGGTCGATGAGAGCCCGCTCGTTCCACCCAGACCCTGCTGTCCCATCATAATCCCGGGGGAGCGGGATGTGCTTCACCCCCACGCCAGGAGGCGCAGCCTGGGGTGGCAGCGGCACGGCTGGTGTTGCGGGGTTCTGCTGGCTCAGCTCTAGGCACTGCACTGCCTTAAGGACACTGTCCATCGCCACGCCTAGGCTGGCCAGCATCGACGAATGTTCCTTTACTAGGTCCGCAACACCGGCCTCGCTTTCAGCTCCTCTGTGCTCCATCAAAAAAGGTGTGTTATTCTGTCAGGACTGTTTTAAGGAAAGCGAGGAGCAGGAGACGAGGAGCTAGTGAAAAGTATTTCCTTTAATATGAGCAACACAGTACCGACGTATGCTCGGAAAGTGAGACAATAACACACAAAGACTAGGGAAGCAGAGGGAACATATATACTGGGGGGAATGACTGTAAATGAGGACCAGGTGCGCTAAACAAGACAACAGGTGAGATGAATGATGAGATGGGCGGTGGTGTCAGAAGGCCGGTGATGTTGACCGCTGGAGCCTGTCTGCTGCAGGGGGAGGAGAGGCAGCAGAGGGCGCAGTCGTCACACCTTGTTGGCCATCACAGAGGTCAGACGTTTCTTGTAGTTGGCCACCAGGTTTGCACACATCTCAGGAGGGACTTTGTCGCACTCCTCTTTGCAGATCTTCTCCAAGTCATTAAGGTTTCGAGGCTGACATTTGGCAACTCGAACCTTCAGCTCCCTCCACAGATTTTCTATGGGATTAAGGTCTGGAGACTGGCTAGGCCACTCCAGGACCTTAATGTGCTTCTTTTTGAGCCACTCCTTTGTTGCCTTGACTGTGTGTTTTGGGTCATTGTCATGCTGGAATACCCATCCACGACCCATTTTCAATGCCCTGGATGAGGGAAGGAGGTTCTCACCCAAGATTTGACGGTACATGGCCCTGTCCATCATCCTTTGATGTCCTGTCCCCTTAGCAGAAAAACACCCTCAAAGCATAATGTTTCCACCTCCATGTTTGACGGTGGGGATGGTGTTCTTGGGGTCATAGGCAGCATTCCTCCTCCTCCAAATACGGCGAGTTGAGTTGATGCTAAACAGCTTGATTTTGGTCTCATCTGACCACAACACTTTCACCCAGTTCTCCTCTGAATCATTCAGATGTTCATTGGCAAACTTCAGACGGGCTTGTACATGTGCTTTCTTGAGCAAGGGGACCTTGCGGGCGCTGCAGGATTTCAGTCCTTCACGGCATAGTGTGTTACCAATTGTTTTCTTGGTGACTATGGTCCCAGCTGCCTTGAGATCATTGACAAGATCCTCCCGTGTTGTTCTGGGCTGATTGCTCACCGTTCTCATGATCATTGCAACTCCACAAAGTGAGATCTTGCATGGAGCCCCAGACCGAGGGAGATTGACAGTTCTTTTGTGTTTCTTCCATTTACGAATAATCGCACCAACTGTTGTCACCTTACCAAGCTGCTTGGCGATGATCTTGTAGCCCATTCCAGCCTTGTGTAGGTCTACAATATTGTCCCTGACATCCTTGGACAGCTCTTTGGTCTTGGCCATGGTGGACAGTTTGGAATCTGATTGATTGATTGCTTCTGTGGACAGGTGTCTTTTATACAGGTAACAAGCTGAGATTAGGAGCACTCCCTTTAAGAGTGTGCTCCTAATCTCAGCTCGTTACCTGCATAAAAGACACCTGGGAGCCAGAAATCTTTCTGATTGAGAGGGGATCAAATACTTATTTCACTCATTAAAATGCAAATCAATTTATAACATTTTTGACATGAGTTTTTTCTGGAATTTTTTGTTGTTATTCTGTCTCTCACTGTTCAAATAAACCTACCATTAAAAGTATAGACTGATCATTTTTTTGTCAGTGGGCAAATCAGCAGGGGATCAAATAATTTTTTCCCTCACTGTACATGGGTAGAGATGTGATGTCTGTTTACTTTGTGCATTGTCAAACCAAATAGTTCTCAAAACTAGTTCCCTACATTATTAGTTGATATCCAGACCAACAACAGGTATAACATGGTTGCTACACTACATTCAACATGTAAAATTACAAAGAGATCTCTGTAAATGGCTAGCTATAATAGCTATACAGTACTTATAATGAAAACAATGACAGTTGAATAGCTAACCACTACACTATGTGAACTACACCATGTAAACCGAAATCGAGAGCAATATGTTCGTTGTCAGTGCAGTTCGTCCATCGCAATATAACTGTAAACAGTTTTACTTTAGGCTTACTATAATGCAGCTACTGAAGCTTGTAGCTAGCGAAGTTTTAGACTATCCTGAACAAATCCTAATACCTAATTTATCTTGTCCGTGGCAAGGATTGAACCCCGGTCAACTGCGTGATAGTCCGTGTCTCTAACCACTTCGCTATTTAACAAAGGGTATTCAGCCAATCAGTCAGTCAGTTAGGCACTCACTCGCTCAGTAAGAGACATTTGCTCTTCTTGGCCGGCTCCGCATAAAATGATATATGTTGCTTTCTTAAGTATTAAACCCCTATGCTTGGGAATCTCCCAATTTAAACAAATGAAGTTTACTGTGTAACCAGTTTAGATTGCCTCTGTGTTTCATGTATGTTTACGGAGTACAAATGACCCAAGGATCAAGGTTGGTTGAATAAAGTTTTATTCTCTCTGATAAAAGAAACAACAACATCCATACACGAAAGGTTGTCCATTCCCCCTGAGTCCCAGGGACAAAAGGTTTGCTCAAATGTGTTTTTTATGTCATATTCTAATTGTTTGGATTTATAATAACAACTTAAAAACATTTTTTGGTTTTTTAAATTATTTATTTGGTTTATATAGTATGTCCTCTGTAGAGGACGTCAAGACCCAGAACTTCAAAAATGTTGTCTATTATACATGGATTGCATCATATAATCCATGTATAGTAGACATCTCTTTGTAACAATCACACTAACTGTTGCCACAAAGTTGGAAGCACCCAATTGTCTAAAATGTCTTAGTATCCTTTAGCATTAAGCTGACCCTTCACTGGAGCTAAGTGGCCTAGCCCAAATCCTGAAACACAGCCCCAGACCATTATCCCTCCTCCACCAAACTTTACAGTAGGCACTATGCATTCTAGTTGGTATTGTTTTCCTGGCATCTGCCACACCCAGATTCATCACTCCAGAGAACACGTTTTCACTGCTCCAGAGTCCAGTGGCGGCATGGTTTACACCACTCCAGTCGACGCTTGGCATTGTGCATGTTGATATTAGGCTTGCGTACAGCTGCTTAACCGTGCTTCAACACTTGGCGGCCCCGCTCTGTGAGTTTGCGTGGTCTACCACTTTGTGGTTGGGCTGCTGTTTCTCCAAAATGCTTCCACTTCATAATTATAGCAGTTTCAGTTGAGCAGGGTTGATCTTGTAGGGCATAAATTTCACGAACTGACATGGCAAATGTAGCTTCCAATGACAGTGGCACATTTAAAGTCACTGAGCTCTTCAATACAACCCATTGCACTACTAATGTTTGTCTATGGAGATTTCATGGCTATGTGCTGGATATTATGCACCTGTGAGCAATGGTTGAGGCTGAAACATCTGAACTAAACAATTAGTAAGGGTGTCCACAACTTCTGGTCTTGTAGTGTATCTTTTGTTTAAGCAGAGGAACATGTCACATTCGACACATCTGACATACATCCTTTTGTTGTGCATGTTCTGGCGGAATCAACCATCTATGGCAGATGCACTGTGCCATACATCTTGATACAGCCTCTACCTCTGCCTCTGGAAATTCCTCATCAAATAGGTCTAGTTCGGAGTCACCCTCAACTATTTTATTAAAAATCCTCTCTGCCCCTGTCAGTGAGCTACTATGTGTTACAGGAGAAAAATATAGTCAATGAGTCCTGATGTCCTCTACAGAGTAAATTACATTAATATGTTTTTATTGAATGTTTAAAAAAGTCAAACCTTCCTGAAAACTCACTAAATGTTCTCTTTAAGTGTTTAACTACAGGATAGCATCAAATTACTAACTTTTGAAAAATGTACATAAAATATTTGAGGACATACTTTTCCCTCACCCATGAAACGTCCCAACTGCAATGAAAGACTTTTTGTAGATCAAGGAAGAAAAAGTCCCACCCCCAAACATCATTTTAAAGCCCTTGATGTACTCTTAAAGGCACAGCAGGAATTACTATTATATCACGAATAGTTCTGAAGATATCATCAAGTCAAAATGTCCTCTACAGAGGACAAAAATGAATGGCTGGGTCTCAGGAGGTTATGCAAACTCTTCTGTAATTGTGTGAAACAATGGTATTGCATTGTCAGTAGCCATATCACCTTAATATAAATGGTTCAACTGAAGACACAATTACCTTGCCATTATCCTCAACCTGTGAACCGTTAAAGGTCCTGTCACATTTTCTGGATAAAAATGCCACTGTTGAAGGAACATTGGTCAGGCTGTGAATCTGAAGGAAAATGAAGATCAAAGACCATTCTACAGAAGTTATAGATGAAGTAATACAAATGCATAGATTAGGAAAAGAGTACAACATAATATCCAAGTGTTTGGATATCCCAGTGTGCACCATTGGATCAATAACTGGAAGTTAGATCATCCAGGCAGTACCAAGAAAAGGTCATGCTGAAGAAGGAGACTAGACACAAAGAGAAGGAGAAGAGACACAATGATGCCAATAATCACTTTAAAGAACCTGCAGAGTTCAGTGTCTGGGAGTGGCTGGCTTTCCGTGCCAGTGAGAAACAACGCCCTCTCTCACTCAATTTGGAGCATGGACACCTGTTTGTCGTTATTGCACTCACCCGTGTTCCTGATCACTGTCATTACGTTCTTCCATTCCTAGTGTATCCTGCTGGTCTTTGTTTGATTTTATCCTGTGTAATGTTTTCTTTTTTTCTGATAAATTCTTAATTTATTACATCTTAATTCTTTTTATTAAAAGTCCTTTAATCTCTAAGCGCAAGTGTCCTGCCTGCAATGTTACATATGTGCCCCATGTCATTAAAACCAATTGCTATGAAAGTAATTGCTAAATGAAATTATGCACATACAAGCAACAAATTAAAAATCCAGTATTACACCATAGTTTTTTGTTTAGTTTTGTTGAGTTTATTATCCTGCTGTGTCAACTACTGCTGTGAACAGCTGATCGGAAGATCGAAAGTTGATCTACAGACCTTATTTGTGAAAACACTCATCTAATTTTAGTGACAGCTGACTAGGTAGTCTTGATCAGTAGGCTAGTAGCTAGTTTTGTCAGTAACGTCTATTTAGTGTATAAATAATTTATAACAAAATATTAATAAACAAACTGACGTAATGACGTATGATGTTATTAGAAATTACCCTTACTGTGACTGGCTTTAAGCAAGCAATATATTTCAGTAGTTTTTAGCTGTCATACTTGAAATTATGTTGACTAATTTCATCGAACAATAAAAGATTTTAAGTTTCAGTGTTCTAAAATAAAAAATCTAACAGAATGAAATGAAATTTCAATATACCATTTGTAATTTAGTAATATGAGATTATTAGTCAGGGGTCTGAATACTTTTGCAAGGCCCTCTATATACAAAAATATGTGTACATCTTCACACACCAGAGTTAACAATAACACTTGTTGGAATCACCTTTGTCTGCCATTACACCTTTTTGAAAAATATATCAAGTGCTTACAAACTTTTGTTTTCAATTATCTCACGTTAAAATCTTACTTTTTTAACCTAAGTTTTGTTCCAGAAATCGGGAATTAATGTGATCATGTAAGTATTGTGGTGGCAGCATCATTTTATGGTATGCTGGTCACTGTAATGCAGTGTTAATTTCATCAACAAAAATGGTGATGAAAATATTTGTTTAATACCTATTTTTTAGTGTCAGTTGAGTTGATAACTGACTAAATAGATTCAGAAAAGACAATAACTTTTGGTTGACAAAAGAAGACAGACACGACACAAAATTAGCTTTTGTGAGGAAAGTCTTATAAAACTACCTTAATTGAATAGGAGGATTTTGAAAAGAGAGCTTCTGAGTGTTTTTTTGTCCAATCAAAAGCAGGAATGAGCATTAGCAGATTTTGTTTTCTTTCTCATCCCAATGTTGCAATGCTATTATTGATGGAAAAGAAATGTCATGCCTAGGTCATTCCAAAGATGAATGTTCTGAATGTTCTCTAATCTGGCGGCAAAGGATTGACTGGGTTCGCTATGTCTACCTCTTCTGGTACAAATTACAGGAAGAAAAATACTATGAACATCAAAAGACATCGGATTGCGCATCATTCCATTATATACGCTCAGGTATAGACCGTGGTGTGGTGCCTGGAGAATTGGTTATACTAATTTGTCAACTATCTAATCATTTTTTAATCTTCTGTACTAATTTCTTACATTTCAAACTGACATTTCTATTCATGTCAGTTAAACTGCTCGAACAATAACTTGTGTGTAGCACACATTTCCTACTTTACTACATCTAATACAATTTCATGCTTGTACTGTGCACAATGTTGTGCTAAAAATGTAATAAATAATAGTATGCAAATACATAGCATTTGTGTTGTTTTTTGCAATAATTATTGCCCTTTATCTGTTGCAGACTAATGAGTTCTTACACCAATTCGAGAAGAAAATCATCCAATAATGTTTATGCAGAAAAATAAGATGGTAGAACAAGACTCTGTGTTTATGTACATGAAAGTCAGTGATATGTTTACTATAATTTGAGGCAATACTTTTCATTTGACTAAAATGTGACTAAAACATAAGGGCATTTTGTTCTCTAAAATGTATCACTGTTTCATCATTTTGACAATAAGTAGACTAAATGATAAAAATGACAAAATGATAAAAATGTGACTAAAACTTTCAGATATTTTAGTCAAGATGACTAAGACTAGTCGAAATCAAAAAAGGTTACCAAAATTAACACTGATGTAATGGACTAAGGAGTTTGTTAAAATCAAATGAAATATGAATGATGCAAAGCCAGTGTAAAATGCTAGTAAACAAGTATTCTGTAAACCAAACTCTGGTATATAATAAAATATTTCTGCAGGACAAATGCACAATTTAATCTCAAAGACACACCAGAACTATGTTATGGAGGTGTTGAGTTCTCCTGAATAGTCCAGTCTCCTGAATCAAATTTGTTTAAAAAAATGTGAAACAGGCTTGTAATATTGCTGTTGATCAAACATTTTCAACCACCTTTACTGAGATTAAGCAATTTTGACAAAAACAATATTGCTCTTAGAGTTGTTTACAGTTGATTCTCAGCTGGAATCACTGTGATAGGTGTTTCTTCTAAGAAATATCTGTGGTGTAAAGACATGCATTACATACTACATACACATTACATTACATATTAATTTCATTTTTCTGTGGAAAATGTTCTATCCTTTTTCTTTCACTTTAAAAATGCAAACTTGTCTGGATCTGTAGGAAACAAATCCAATGTAATCCTTTTTTGATTTAATTTTAAGACTAGTAAACAATTTCTGAAAAAAAATATGAATTGTTCAAAAACCAGATTGGGACTATTTCACACCAAAGGAAATCTACAGGAAACATTATGAAACACATTGGGCCTAATTGTATTACACTGTGTTTTTGATATTGTACTTCATGGACTCCTTTTGTCATTATTGGAATGGGCAAAGCTGAACTGAAATCACAGAGGGCAAAAATGAAGTATAGACAAAAACAAAGACCCAAACCATCCTATACAGAATAAGCTATCCTCAAAATGGACCTTGTAAATATAAGATATGACAGTCAAGTGATCGATTTCCCTTTTGCAAGCATTACATACTGCAAAATATGGGAGATTGCACTTTTATCAACCCTCATATAGCCTACTAAATATAAACCATTCATGTTAATAAGCCTTGATAATCTAGAGGTCTTTTTCCCAACATGTGATGGCAGTATGTATGATTCATGTTGCTAGCTCACAGTGCCTTGTGGTTACATTAATACTTATAAGCTCACAGTGAGCCTTGTGGACTAGTTATTAACACTTTAATGGCAAGGCATCTGATCCTTTAGGATTCTACCTTGGCTATGAAGGGGTGCAAGATAAAAAGTTGTTAATAATTTTTACTTTAGGCGGGTTATAAATTATACATTTATTGCACCTATGTACACTTCCAATTAAAATTTTGTCAAACTCAAAACCATAGTAATGGTCAAGAACAAACGTTCCATATTCATTCCATGGAATCATGCGTGTTTTATGCACATATGGGTACTTTCAATCAAAGGTTGTCCATGATTTTCCCACAAATCCATTCTATGGGTTATCAATAAGATTTAGTATGAATAAGTCGTCTGTTCTTTTTTGGTTACTCTGTATTAAGTAATCTGTCGATGTTTGTTGAGAAGTTGGGATTCCGTCCCATAAGGATTTCACATTAGTGTAAATGCCAAATCAGCTTGTGATGTGGCCCTTGTGGAACAAGGCTGACAGAGCTCCGCCACTAATCCAGCGTTAGCGATTTAGTGCTTCACTGGCTTCTCTCCCAGCTGGAGTAAATACCTGTTCTCACTACCAAGATACGAATACACTTAGGTTTAGTGTCAAACTCTTAACGGTTCACCCTAATTAGTTCTGTCTTGAAGAAATTGGAGGCCAGGTGCCTTTAAAACAGATTCTTCATAGGCTAATGGTTTGATGTGGCTTGCCTCTGACAGGTGTATCTGGAAATGCAGGAGGTTGTGGATGTGCACACACCCAGTCATTCACAAACACACACACATTTTTAGCTTTACTATCATTGTGGGAACCACCAAGTATATTTTCCTAATCACTAACCTTAACCCAATCTGTTTACCAATACGCCGATGGAAGAGAAAGAAGAGAGGCAAACGTGCCGGTGTCCTATGCAGATCTCGGACGAGATACTGCAATCCGCCATTACCGAGCATTTTACACGCAAATGTTCAATCCCTGGACAATAAAATGGACGACTACATGTAGTAGTCTGAGAATGAAGGGAAAAGTATTTTTTTTAAATGCTAACAAAAGTTTATATATGTTGTCATAGCATTTTTGAAACTCGTTGAGCGATTATATGGCTTTATCAGTTATGGGATTGATTAGTTTGATCTGGCGCAATCAGAGGGTAGTGCTGCTGCTATATGGCAAGCCGTTTTAACATTTATTCAAATTTTTTAACTAGTTCAAATTGCAATTCTTGATATCAACTTTTTGCATTCTTGATATCAACTTTTCGCATTCTTGATATCTGTGGCAAGCCATTTTATCATATATTCAATGAATTCTTGATATCATGATATCAACAATTAAAATTTTTGATATCAACCATTGCATTTTTGATTTCAACAATAAAAAAAATTATATCAAGAATTTAATTTTTGATATCAACAAATCGAATTGTTGATATCAAAAATTAAATTTTCGATATCAAAAATTCAATTCTTGATATCAAATTTTTTAATTGTTGATATAAAAAATTCAGTTCTTGATATCAATAATGGTATGCTAATGACCTTCATGGGGGCGGGATTATATTTGCATGCTAATACTTTCTTAAAAATCATGGCAGGTAGCTAACATGGCTGCGCGTGTATTAGACCGAAGGAGAATTTTGACAATTGTGACAATTGAAAGAGCGTTGCACCAAGGATCTGCAGGACGCCGTGAATTGCAAATAATTTCTTTCCTAATTGCAAACTTGCATCGAGTCGAAAACAATTTGAGACCAGGAACATTTTGTGAACTTCTAGAAAGTTGGAATGAGCTGAAGTCATGCATCCCTTCAAACGAACCAGCTAGCTTGTCATACCAAGCTCCACGTGGTCGAACAGGTATGTTTTCAAGCGTCAGTTATGAATTGTATGTATTTATTTGTTTCAGAAAGTAGCAGTCTAGTAACTGTTGTGTTCCCAAGCTTTAAACATCCCAAGGAGCACTGTGCAAGCGATAATATTGAAATGGAAGGAGTATCAGACCACTGCAAATCTACGAAGACCCGGCCGTCCCTCTAAACTTTCAGCTCATAGAAGGAAAAGACTGATCAGAGATGCAGCCAAGAGGCCCATGATCACTCTGGATGAACTGCAGAGATCTACAGCTGAGGTGGGAGACTCTGTCCATAGGACAACAATCAGTCGTATACTGCACAAATCTGGCCTTTATGGAAGAGTGGCAAGAAGAAAGCCATTTCTTAAAGATATCCATAAAAATTCTTGTTTAAAGTTTGCCACAAGCCACCTGGGAGACACACCAAACATGTGGAAGAAGGTGCTCTGGTCAGATGAAACCAAAATCGAACTTTTTGGCAACAATGCAAAATGTTATGTTTGGCGTAAAAGCACAGCTCATCACCCTGAACACACCATCCCCACTGTCAAACATGGTGGTGGCAGCATCATGGTTTGGGCCTGCTTTTCTTCAGCAGGGACAGGGAAGATTGTTAAAATTGATGGGAAGATGGATGGAGCCAAATACAGGACCATTCTGGAAGAAAACCTGATGGAGTCTGCAAAAGACCTGAGACTGGGACGGAGATTTGTCTTCCAACAAGACAATGATCCAAAACATAAAGCAAAATCTACAATGGAATGGTTCACAAATAAACATATCCAGGTGTTAGAATGGCCAAGTCAAAGTC
>JACXGI010001033.1:7465-68855 GCA_016801175.1 Esox masquinongy | reverse complement strand
AGCAAAAGGTCGAAAAGTTCAAGGGGGCCGAATACTTTCGCAAGGCACTGTAACCAGCGGATTGAACGTCTTTACAGAGATGTGTTCACCCAGGTCATCCACAGTTTCTACAACCTCTTTCACTCTTTTGAGGATGACCTGATTTTGGATCCAAATGACCACATCCATAGGTTTTCACTGCACATCATATACCTGCCTGAAATCCAGAATAGATTGGATTGTTTCAGACGTGCATGGAACAGTCACAATCTGCGCACAGAGCACAGTCGCACACTCAATCAAATGTGGATGGACGCCATGCTTGGTAACATTCACCATAACGCCACAGCTCTGTGCAGAGAGTCTTTGGGGACGATCCGTACACGGAGGAAAACTTGGAAACAATGTTGGGTTGCAAGCTGAAGCTGACAACGATGACCTAGACCGAGCTGTCATAGTTGAACGCCCTCGGGTTGCTCTGACTCCTGAACAAGAGCAGGCTGTTCAGGATGCCTTGATGGGGATTACAGACTTAAAACTGAGGTATCAAATCTGCTGTAGAGTTTTGAGTGAATTTGGCATTGGACAGTGAGTGTATAGCAGTCCAAATTTTGGACTTAACTTTTTATTTTCAGGTTAGAAAAGAATGTTCTAGCTTAGTTTTGCAAGACTAGGTGAATTCATGCTGCAGCCAACAGAGCAAAACAATATCCAGCTACTGCTTACAATGCCTCAACATATGTAACAGCAACATTTTCTTATACTTCCATCACATTGTAGCAAACTACCAACAAACTGTTGAGAGCTCCTGCCCCCAAAGTTGCAGAGGCAGGGGACAAGGACAGGTCTGGACTAATAAGTGTACTCCAGAGTGTATACATCTCAGTTTATCATTGTACTCCACCTGCACCTTTTCGGTGAATCCATTTGAAATGTCAAAGTGGCTCAGATGTTAACAGTGCACTTCAGAATCATTACCATTCCAGTGAAGTCCATTAACTTATTTTCAATAAAGATTTTTTAACATTGGGTTAAATTGTTTTTATACAATTCCATTACAGTACCATTAAAAGACTTATATGAGGCAAACGAACAGAATGTCACTTTATTTCTGTCAGGTTCAACACTTGTGTTTAATTAACTGTGAATGGATGCTAAAAGAAGACAAGAACTTAATTAGTACCGTAACATAGAAGTTAGGCATAGCCAAAACAACAGTTTGGAATTTTTGTTCTACAATCTGCAATGACCAAGTTGGGCTAGGAAAACAACAGCAAATGACGACATAAAAAACAAAGTTGTGAAAAACATTCCTAGAATAAGTGTCTGAAATCACAAACAACCTCCAGAATGCTGGGGTGGTGCCATAATCTGCAACGGCCGAGGCTAGACTGCAAGATACAAAGAAGAACCAAAAACAGATAAAAATATCAGAGATCAGCTAGTGCAGTTTTAGAACAGTTTCATGGACGGGTGAGACAAAGGTGAACTGTTATCAAAGTGATGGCAACGCAAAAGTGTTGGGAACAAAACTGAAGATGATCCAAAGCATACCACCTCATTTGTGAAGCCTGGTGGAGATAATGTCATAACATGGGTCGTCATGGCTGCCTCTGGAACAAGCTCACTCATCTGTACTCATAAGGTGATGAATAATATTGGCAAAAGAAGAATTAATTCAGAAGGGTACAGAAAGCATATTTGTTACTAAAGTACAAGAAAATGCCACCAGACTAACTGAGCCCTGTTTAATGATGCAACAGGACAATGACAGAAAACACTGCTAAAACATGCAAAGAGTTCATCGGGGGAAAAGTGGTAGATTTTACACTGGCCAAGTGATTCTCCTGATTTAAATCCAATTGAACGTGTACTTGCTGAATAAGAGACTGAAGTCAGTAAGCCTAACTCTTACGGTTTGCCATAACCCAGGCTGTTTTTTATGGCTGACATTACTATTTCCTTCATAATGTATTCACTATCCAGGCTTCTGGGGAGGTAGAACATCAGTGTGCAAGTGGATGCATATGGCATTCGGGACCTGCCATGTTCCTAGTTGTAAAAGTCAATGGTTGGCTGTTCCTGGAAGCCAAGTGGAGGAATCATGTCTGCTGATGTGATGAAGATTAGGATGTCCTCAAATGTAACATCTGCTTGATTGTCTGTTGCGAAGTGATCAGAAATACAAGTAAACAGGTTCAATCAATCAATCAAATTTATTTATAAAGCCCTTTTTACATCAGCAGTTGTCACAAAGTGCTTTTACAAAACACCCAGCCTTAAAACCCCAAGGAGCAAACAACAGTAGTGTTGAATTTCAGTGGCTAGGAAAAACTCCCTAAGAAGGCCGAAATTTAGGAAGAAACCTAGAGAGGACCCAGGTTCAGAGGGGTGACCAGTCCTCTTCTGGCTGTGCCGGGTGAACATATTAAGAGTACAAATTGAAATAATTAATAAATGCATGTGGGCTGAGTCCAGAGTCTATTTAAACTTAGTCTAGGTCGGAAGCATGACCAGATGGACAAGGACAGGGACAACACAGGGAGGGGGAGGTGTCAGCACAGTGGCAGCTGAAATCGTCAGGTATCGTCTTGATCTGCAACACAACCAGGAGGACTTTGGACCGGGACAGCAACAGGTCTTTCAAGCCTGGTACTCCTCAGGTGTGGGCCAGGACCTCATGTCCTCCTAAGTTTAAAACGGCAGGAGACGGGGAAAATTTATAAAATGCATTCCTTAGATCTACAAGGATTTATAGTGGAGAAGGAGAACTGACCCTACTCCCCCAGCACAATAATATAGCAGCGTAAGACCTTGGGGCTGAGACAGGGGGGTCCGGTGACACTGTGGCCCTATCCGGGGGAGGCCCTGGACCAGGCCCAACAGGCAGGAAATCAATCCACCCACATTGCCAAGCATCAACCAAAGGGACACTCACCAACCGGTCTCCAAACATTTGTAGACATTTACTAGGCTATGTTTTGCATATAATTTAGGGTAATAAAAAAACAAATACAATATATAGAAGCTATTGAGACTGTGTCAGTGTGTTTCACAATATCAACAAATAATCTTACCTTCTATCATCTTGAGAAACACCTCCTAGCTGAAGATCGTGTCCTCTTCCTGCTCTCGCCGGTTGGTGCCCCTGGTACTGTAGCTGACATTGAAGAGTGACTTGAGGGTTTGGCGAGTGAGAGGGACGGACATGTCGGTGAAGACTGGCTGGCAGGCAACATAGTTGGCCTTCACCACATCCCACAAATTTCCCCATGAGTTCAATCCATCTGTGAACTGCTTGATGATGTTTGCAACTCTGTAAATAGATGTAATTACTGAACATGGGCAATATGAGTCATAAATACAGTGTATTCCTCAACCTCCACAGATTAATGTGTAAGCGTTTGTAAGGTCAGCTAAAAGGTATTGTGCCATCAACTAAAATAAAATGATGTATGTATATTACTGTACCTCATGTGTACCTCATGAAAACATGATGTTGCATAATGTTGCATATAATGCATATGTATGCAATTATGGTGGGGATCTCCTCTCTCTTTGACAAATAGATGCCACACTCAGCTAACCAGTTGGCAAGAACTTCTGGCTGGAGCAAGGCTGCAAACCCATCTTCATCTTGGCAGTTGAGTATCTGAGGATGGGAAGTGTACAAAAGTGTTTAATGCAATTCTCAACTTTTGACAAATCACATCAACTTGTAATAGATAAGGCACACTAATGCACACATCAGGGAAGTTGGTAGATGTGATGACTATCAGATTATGAAATGTAAGATACTGAGAAAGTCGCGGTCTGTGTTTCAGCTCCCAAACAGTCTACAGAACTTAGGTTCAAGCATTCATGTTACACCCTCAAAGAATGCATAGAGATTTAAATCACTTGGATATGTACAGTTGTGCTCATAAGTTTGCATACCCAGGCAGAAATTGTGAGGTTTTGGCATTGATATTGAAAATATGACTGATCATGCAAAAAAACTGTCTTTTATTTAAGGATAGTGATCATATGAAGCCATTTATTATCACACAGTTGTTTGGCTCCTTTTTAAATCATAATGATAACAGAAATCACCTAAATGGCCCTGATCAGAAGTTTACATACCCTTGAATGTTTGGCCTTGTTACAGACACAAAAGGTGACACACACAGGTGAAAATGGCAATTAAAGTTGAATTTCCCACACCTGTGGCTTTTTCAATTGCAATTAGTGTCTGTGTATAAATAGTCAATGAGTTTGTTCGCTCTAACATGGATGCTGGATACTGAGTCATGGGGAGCAGAAAAGAACTGTCAAAAGACCTGCGTAACAAGGTAATGGGACTTTATAAGGATGGAAAAAGATATAAAAAGATATCCAAAGCCTTGCAAATTTCAGTCAGTACTGTTCAATCACTTATTAAGAAGTAGAAAATTCGGGGATCTCTTGATACCAAGCCAAGGTCAGGTAGACCAAGAAAGATTTCAGCCAAAACTGCCAGAAGAATTGTTTGAAATACAAAGAAAAACCCACAGGTAACCTCAGGAGAAATACAGGCTGCTCTGGAAAAAGACAGTGTGGTTGTTTCAAGGAGCACAATACAATGATATTTGAACAAAAATGAGCTGCATGGTCGAGTTGCCAGAAAGAAGCCTTTACTGCGACAATGCCACACAAAAGCCTGGTTACAATATGCCCGACAACACCTTGACACGCATCACAGTTTCTGGCACACTGTAATTTGGAGTGACAAGACCAAAATAGAGCTTTATGGTCACAACCATAAGCGCTATGTTTGGAGAGAGGTCAACAAGGCCTATAGTGATCAGAATACCATCCAGCACTGTGAAGCATGGTGGTGGCTCACTGATGTTTTGGGGGGGTATGAGCTCTAAAGGCACAGGGAATCTTGTGAAAATTGGCAAGATGAATGCAGCATGTTATCAGAAAACTGGCAGACAATTTGCATTCTTCTGCACGAAAGCTGTGCATGGGACGCTCTTGGACTTTCCAGCACGACAATGACCCTAAGCACAAGGCCAAGTTGACCCTCCAGTGATTACAGCAGAAAAAGGTGAAGGTTCTGGAGTGGCCATCACAATCTCCTGACTTTAATATCATCGAGCCACTCTGGGGAGATCTCAAACGTGTGGTTCATGCAAGGCGACCAAAGACTTTGCATGACCTGGAGGCATTTTGCCAAGACGAATTGGCAGCTATACAATCTGTAAGAATTCAGGGCATCATAGACAGCTATTACAAAAGACTGCACGCTGTCATTGATGCTAAAGGGGGCAATACATAGTATTAAGAACTAAGGGTATGCAGAGTTTTGAACAGGGGTCAGTTCATTTTTTTCTTTTTTGCCATGTTTTGTTTTATGATTGTACCATTCTGTTATGACCTACAGTTCAATGTGAACCCCATAAGAAATAAAAGACGTGTTTTGCCTGCTCACACGTTTTCTTTACAAATGGTACATATATTACCAATTCTCCAGGGGCATGCAAACTTTTGAACACAACTGTAACACAGTGTGTGATTTTCTTAGTATAAAACTATTGTTTTAGAACAAATCATTTCAGTTTTGGGTTGGTTTCGCACTACTGTGTTAGTTCAGTGTCTATCAAATGTTACACTATTTGCTCATTAACTTTAAGTTTAAATAAACTTTCTTTGGAACGCTACTCTTACAGTGTAAGTTGTGCTTCTGTACATTCTCAGGCGGTGTCTGAGTCTGTGAACAAGCCTTTGCTTTCAGCTAGAGTCAGTTTGCCTCCATTGGTTACCACTTACGCGACAGATAATTCTCTGCCTCTCCATAATGTGGTTCCTTTGGAAATGAGCAGTAGCGTCTGTGAGCGAGACTCCCCTCACATTCGCACTGTAGATCGTAGGGACTTGGTCAGATCTATGTGTTCTCGAACCCTCCCCTTTGCAAGTAGGGTTAGAGAATGTAAGTATATCTCCTTTTCGCAAGCTACCAAGGCTTCCCGGGATGTTATAGACATAACTATTCCAGCCTCTCTTCTCGCTCGCTCAGGTAGATTAAAGCGCCAGGCAGCATCTTCAGTGATTAGCACAGTGCCGCCGCCAGCTTCCCCTGTACTTGGTCTCCATGCCAACAGTTTAGAGCGCTCTCAACAATGTCGTCATGACAACGTTTGTGTGATAGCTGCTAAGATCCCGTGTATACAGATGCCGGATTCCATGCATAGCAGATCTACGCCTTCTAACAGTATGAGTGGCTCTTCTGTTACGAGCCACTATGGTCTAGCGGGTAGCGTCGCCGACTCTCGTTTGGGAGATCAGGGTTTGCGTCCCGACTGACTCTTTTTCTGCTCCTTTCAGAGATAACGGAGCTCCTGAACAAGGACGCTATCGTTGTGGTCCCGGAGGAATTGAAACACAGCAGTTTCTATTCCCTCTATTTCCTGGTTCCAAAGAAGATGGGCGGTGTCAGACCGTTTTTGGATCTGCGCACCCTGAACAAGTGTGTGACCAAACGACCCTTTCGCATGCTCACTGCGACTCGCTTATTGGAATCTGTGCTCCCGGGGGATTTTTGCGCGAGCATAGACCTGAAGGATGCTTACTTTCATGTGCTGATCATTTCTCGCCACAGAAAGTTCTTCCGATTTGCGTTTCAGGGCAGGGCTTACGAGTACAGGAGGGTGCCCTTCGGTTAGGCGCTCACTCCGTGCACCTTCTCCAAATGCGTGGAGACAGCACTGGAACCCTTACACAGATGAGGAATCAGAGTTCTAGCCTATCTGGATGATCTACTGATTTTAGCCCCATCGGCGGATATGGCGAGGGTTCACACTCGCCAAGTGGTGTCCCTTTTTCAGGAATTGGGACTTGCTGTGGATTGGGCAAAGCAGTAAAGCAATAAATGTGAAAATATCTTTGCCATGCCCCTTCTACGCTTAACAAATAAATGTCTATAGATAAATGGTAATTAACAAGTTATTAATCAAGTTAAACTCAATAACAAGGTGTTAACCAATTTATATAACTAGGTACAGTGTTTATTGTAGTGTTATTTTCGCCAAATTATTCCTCCCTAAAGCCCACAAACCAGGCAACCCAAGACTAATCTTGTTTAATACATTTGCATGATGAATGTTCCATTTCACGCAGCCACCACACACTTATTGGTTTATTTCTTTTGACATTTTTTTAAAAGTAATATAAATTCATAATTCACCTTTCATGCGGCCTATACTTTTCATCCTTGCCAGCAGTATTGTGTAGGTCCCCGACCGCACGCTATGAAAATTGGGTAAATCCTGGCAATTAGCAAATGATAAAAATTAATGTAATAAAATTACAAACCGCACAAGTCTATCATAGGTACTGTAGTTAAACGTTCAACTTACAGATAATATATTTTGTCTTGCTCGAGAAGACCAGGCTTCTCGAGTTAGTTATCTAGTTACAAGGCGCTTAATATTGCTTTCTGTATGTAACAACGATACCCAGCAAGCTAGATAGCTGAAACACAAAACAACTCGTTACTGCACGTACTGCTAGCTAATGTACAGTGTGGTAGAAATGTTCTTATTCCATAGTACAATAATATCATATTGCTTAATCTAAGTATAATCCAGTCATTTAGAAAGGCCAATATGTGTTTCGGCTCTGCTCACTTGTACAGGATGTGCCTACAACAGATAGCTATAGTGTTTGCTGAACTTCTCAAGGGCTGTAAACATCTTGTTATCTTTCTAAGCCGAAGTTCGCTGAGAAGCTGGTGAGACATGTAGACTGACCATGCAAAGGAGGGGGACACAATGGGCTGTACTGAATGTATATAGGCCTGAGCTCAACCTTCATCTGAGAGCTTTTGAACAGACTCTGCTGAGAGTGTTGTTAACTGCTCCAGGTTTGCATATCTTGAATAAAGCTTTACTTGTGAAAAGAATCTACAGTCTCTGTGCCTTTCCCATTTAGTGATTTCCACGACAACAGACAGTAAACTCTAAGTCAACTCTTACCTTGATTTATAGTAACAAAATTACTTGGACTGCCTTGAACTGTTGTCGCGTTTTCAGTAGCCATTTCCATGACTTGGCGAGTTGAATAGAAATTGCTGCAATGCATTCTTGACGCTTTACTGAAATGTTAGACTTTGATTACAACCACCAGTAAAACACAATTGCGAAGTAAAATGTTCTCGTGACTTTAAAAAAGAAGTGGGGTTGTAGTGAACTCCAATCCTCTTAATTTCACTGGTCATTGAAAATCGTCACGCCCTCACTCCTGGTTTTCTTCGCCAGATTGGGTTATTTAGTTTTCCATCACTTCGCCCTCCTACTTCCATTAATTTGATTGGCCATCGAAACATATAGTCTGTGCCGAGACGGTCCAGTTTTGAGCCATAATCGGAAAAAAGTGTGTCATCTCCGCTCTTTTATTTATTTAACACCTTAAACGTAATTTGGTCTAACAGACTTGAGTCCTGACAAGGCCGGGGTGTGGAACCAAGCGTGGACACAGAGGCAGAGAGGAGATGTCATGCACAGACGTTTATTGTAGGAATAGGCAGTCTAGGATGTTCCGGGCAGAGACCCAAGAGTGTTCCTCCGGCCCGTAGCCCTCCCAGTCCACCAGGTACTGGAAACCCCTGCCCCAGGGTCGGACCCTCAGGGCGTGTGTTAGTGGGGACCTCGGTCAGACACACCCTGTGGTGGTCCGGCTCCGTCTGCCCGCTTCCATTCGTGTGCACCCCACTTTCTATGTGTCTCGTGTCAAGCCTGTGTCTAACTGAGGGTGTGACAAGTCCAGTCAAATGACAGACTTCAGTCAAGTCGCTATAATGTCAAAGCGCAAGACAGATGATCGCCAACAGAAAAACTGGCCAATGCAGCAGTGTGCACAAAGTGCAAAGAAATTTGTGGACACAAGCTAAGACAAAAGCAGAGAGGAAATCAATAGAGACTGAAAAGAGTAAGAATAACCAACTGACCAGTTTTTCATTTGCAATTACTTCTGATATTATTTGCCTTCCCCGTAAAAAGCTGTTTGTCATATCAAATGAAGATAGAGAGGATCTGCATAGGGTTTTCACATTATTATATCCATTGAGAAACCAAACTTTTGCACACCTGTAGATCGACCGGTGCGTTGGAGAAGACCAAAGGTCGATTCAAGTGAACAAAAGAACTCCTGCACACAGTCTGCGTAACTTGCAATAAGAATTTAATAACGTTTCGGTACCAACTTTAGGTTGCCTGCTGAGTGTAAACTGTTGAAATCTTGGTACCGAAATGTTTTTATTAAATTCTTATTGCATGTTACGCAGACTGGGTGCTGGTGTTCTTTTGTTTACATTATTATATCCAAACAAGGATCTTGCAATTGTTCAGTTGACATTGTTTCTTGAACTTTGCAATACAACATCAAACTTCTTGTGAACCTGAATCCTCAACCAGCCTTTTTATAAAGGCTTTTATTCAATGACGCCTTTATTTTTTTTATTTTTCCTTTGTTGTCATGGTGAACAGCCACACACTTGTAAACAATAAAAATATTATTTTGGAACAACTTTTGTTGCACTTTAAAAATTATTTGAAAACCATATAATGTACTAAATATATTTCAGTGTGTTAAAATGGATACAATTATTTGATTTAAATTATATTATATACAAGTATGCAACATTTTAAAATAACTGGGTCCATTTTCACTTAATTTACTATTTCTATACTACTTTTTGTCCAAAAGTACAACACTTTAAGTATACTGCTTTTTAACTTTAGGTTGCCTGCTGAGTGTAAACTGTTGAAATTAGAATGAGGACAAAAGACAAGTGTTAACAACTAATTTGCATGTGCAAAGTTTGAGGAGTTTCCAGAAATGTCAAGAGCTGACTTCTTACGACTGGTTAAAATTGTTTTATATCGCGACATCTCTGTACTGGCCTTTTAGCTGTAACCATTACAAAAATCTTTACTTGTATGGACACACTCCGAAACAGGCCTTTTCATGCAGTGCTGGAACTGTGACAAAATGATTTGTATTTGTAAATCACCGTCTGCAGTACTTTTCACAGCGGTTACAAGCGGATATACCCATGGGGACACTGATCGGCATGGCATAGCGTTTTCTGACCAATGAACTGAGTGCATGGTGAGTCCGTCACGTTTTCATTTTTTAACCAATCTGAGTAGATTCTGGAACACAAGTGTTTTAACTCATAGTGATGTATTGCAGAGGAGGAAAAACAGGTTTCAGCATGGTCAGCTTTTCCTACCCACTCGTACCTCAGTTGTCGATACTATACCAAACCTTTTATCCAGTTAGTTCAACGCGACACTGCATTTGAAAAGTACGAAAAACTTGTGCAAAGTGAATTTCTATTATTCTCGTGGTAAATACATATCCATGTCAAAGGCAAAACGTTAAGTAGCCAAGTAAATTCCTTGCAAGTTACTAGATTTACATTTTAGTAATTTAGCTAGTAGACTTCAGTAAAACTTTGTGCATTGTGCATCTAGCTCGGTGGATAAATCATCTAAAAGGTTTGTTGTCCCATCAAAAACTGATGTACGAGAAGATGACCGTGCTTAGCCATGTTTTTCTTCCTCTGCATCATGTGCACATGCTTGACTAACTATGGTCTGAGATTGGCCCTCACTGTTTCTTCTGACCACCGCAAATCCTGCATGGTTTCCCTTACAGTCTTGTAACAGGATCCATCCACAAACAACTCTTCTTCAGCCCCCAAAAGTGGGGTTGAGAGAAGGTCAGGCCTTAACCTAGTAAACGTCAAGGACTCCGCTACACAATCATGAGGCTCTCCCTCATAACCAAGGGGAAATTTTTCTGCTGGGTTAACTGTTGTACATTGTTTGATAATTATGTCTGGATATGTCAATAGAGGCAAATAGTCTAACAACCTTGAGTTTTTACAACAAATTTCCCTTGCTCTATCATTTCTGCCGCCTTGTGGTGGGTGTGGATGATCACTGGGTATCCCATGGTGATAGGTGAAGCTTTATCATAGGGATACTCGACTGCTGCCAATCCCTGGTAACAAGGTGGATATCCCTGTGCCACTCAATTCAATTTAGTGCTATAATACGCAATGGGTTGTTTATTCCTGCCACTACAGGTGTCCTGCATAAAAACTGCTGTCGCATATCCCCTGTCTCTATTAGCAACATACAACAAAAATGGCTTGGTATAATTTAGTGTTCCCAGAGCAGATGCAGACTGCATATCCTGTTTTATTGCCTCAAAAGCTGTCAAAGCATCACTGTTCCAATTCAACTTGGCGCCCAGCTGCTGCTGTCCATCGTTTTTCATCAGCTCCCGTAGGGGTGCCACCTTAACTGCATAGTCTTCTATCCAGTCAGAGCTAAACCCTGTCATCCCCAGAAAGGTCATCATTTGCCCTACCGTTTAAGGTAACGGGGCCTTGCTCACCCCTTCTAGTTGGGCCGCGCATATGGTTTTCGATTGGTGAGCTACAGTCCTACCCAGATATTCAACTTCTGTTTGGCAATACTGTAACTTTTTCTTGGACACCTTGTGTCCCCTCTCAGCCAGTTTCTGCAATACTTTTATGAAGTCTGCATGGCACTGCTCCAGCGTAGGAGCACATGTCAGCAAGTCGTCTACATACTGGATCAATGTTCCCTCTAATACAAGTTCCTCCAAATCTGCCTTCAACACCTGGTTGAAGAAGTGCGGGGAATGTTTGAAACCCTGGGGTAAGCGCGTGTGTCTATATTGCTTCCCACCATAAGTAAAAGCCAACAGGTGTCTACACTCCTCCGCTAAGGGAACACTGAAAAAGGCGCCACACAAATCTATCACTGTAAAGTAGTTGGCGTTGACTGGGATGTTTGTCAGCAACGTGTGTGGGTTTGGAAACTCTGCCTGACAATCCTGCACAATCTCATTTATTGGTCGTAAAATCGTGGACCAGCCTCCACTTCTTTTTATCTGCTTTCAGGACGGGTGCAACAGTGGGGTTTTACAGTCACTAACTGTTTCTTCCAACACATCGGCCTCCGCCAGGCCTTCAATGGTTGGCTTAATGCCTGCTTCTGCTTCTGGCTTCATGTAATACTGTCTTTTCCACACAGGCTTAGACCCGGGCCTCACCCGAATATATACTGGGTTTGCTGATTTAACCAGTCCAACATCTGTGTCATGTTGTGACCATACCTGCTCCGAAATTACCCATTCCATTTCTTTCTTTAACACCTCTTGTTTATCAATAGCCTCCCCTATTTGTACTTGCTGGCCTGTAGTGATCTCTACTTCCTGTGGCTCTCCAATCATTTCTGCAAAACAGAGAACCTTGATTAAATCTTTCTCAGAAGAGCGAAGGATGAGAGGGTTATCTGTTTTTTCCCACTGTACCTGCTTTGCTCGTCTCATCATTGGACCCAGATCCTTAGCTTTAAAACCATTATTTACCGATAGAGTGACATGTGTGTCTGACCCAGGCACATCAAACCACTTGGCTATCAATTCTGATCTCTGTGTGTCACACACTTCCATCGCTGCCCCTTGTTCCCCATCGCTGCCCCTTGTTCACCAAATATTGTGACGTAATGGGAGCCGGTTTCCCATTTACATTTATCAACCACAACTTCCAAAAATATGTCTTGATATGGGTCATATCTTAATGTACAATGGTAGTCCATCAAGGGCCTTCTAGCGTCCGGCATCTGTGCTTCAATATATTTCCCCCATTTGGAGGTAACTTTTCTGAATCTTTCCTCTATGTCTCCTATCCAATAAACATTTGCCAAAGATGCCTGTTGCATCATCATCTGCTTTTCCATCCCACTTTCCTCTATTATTATCCCATCTGGTGTGCATTGCATCTGTAGTCCCAATTGACACAATGCATCTCTTCCCAATAAGTTCATTGGGGTGTGCGCTGAAACTAATATAGGAAGTTTAGCTGAGCGTGCACTCGTGTTCACTCGTGTACTGGAGCAGTCATGGGTATCTGCTGCGTTTGTCCTGAGAATCCTACTGTCTTAGCATATTTTCCTGACATAGGGAGGTGTGAGGCATAATTTGGACTTACACAAGAGTAAGTGGCTCCAGTATCTACCATCATTGGTGTGCCTCTATTGTTTACTTGAACCTGCAGCATTGGTTCTTTATCAGTTGGCACTGTTATTGCTGAAAACTGACCTTCCCCTTCAGGATTCTCCGGGCACCCTCAATATCTCTGATTTGGTCCCGCCCAAGGGTTCACAGGACCCTGAAGGGGTTGAGACTGTGGCTGCTGCCGTGCTCTGTACCAATTATTAGGACCTTGGTTTGGCCCAGTCCTATCAGGCCATGGGTTTGTGGGACAGCTTCCTCTGGTGTGCCCTGCCTGGTTACATCCCCAGCACACACCTACTGGGCCCCTTGGCCCTCTATATTGATTTCTTGGCCCATTTCCTCGTCCCCTACCCTGCCCCGGGGGCTGGGTAAACACATTCACTACTGGTGTGGTGGGTGACCGTGGGGCCTGCGGCTGTTGATCTCCCTGGAGGACGGGCGCCATGGTGCTTTCCTCGGTGCCCGTCATGGTGGTCACCGGGGCTTGAGTCTTTTTCTTTTTTGTCAGTTCATCCAGTTGCAGTTGGGTGAGCTTTCTCTGGATCTCTTTCCCCTGCTCAGTCATCTTTTTTTCACTTTTTCTATATCGTTCCACAGCGTGGATGAAATAGTCTCTGAATTCCTTGTGTGGCTTAGATTTCATCAGTGCCACTTCGTCTTCCAGCCTAGTCCTTACTGATGTGGGCAGTGCTTCCACCAGTGCCTTCCTGAACATGAAGGACACTAGATCATCAGTCTCTGGGTCTTTCTCCGTTTCCAGCCTCCATCTTTCTAGCTGCTTCTGCAAATATACAGCTGGATTCTCAGCCTCCCCCAGTGGTGTTGCTTTCAACACATCAGAGTCTATTACAGCCGGGTACTCTTCCCTTAAGGCCCTCCACAGTTTCTGTCGGAACAGGTCAAAGGACTGTCCATCTCTCACGACAGTCCCTATCATTTGTGTCAGACCGCCATCTCTCAGCACCGCCTCCATTTTGGTCGTCCCCACCACTCTGGCCATCAGGGCCTTCAGGTCCCCCACTGCCAACAGTTTTCCCATGGTCTGTTCCTCCAACATCCTTATCCATTTCCCAGCACCATTATGAAGGTTGGGTAATTTAGCAACCAGCCCCTCTAGGTCCTGTGTGGCCCAAGGCAGATACTGGGGGTTATCCCCTTTTATCAGAATTGGGTGCATCTGAGCGTCTGTTTCTTCCTCCACAGCCTGTGTCTGTGTTTGACTTCACAATGAATATCCTTTCGAAGCTACTTTTTGCCCCTTCTTCATTTGCTCCTTTTGCCCCTTCTTCATTTGCCTCTGCTTCTTTATCTACCTTTAATAGTTGCTTCATTGCCCATCCTGTCGTCTGTTGCCTTTCTTCATCCCTCTGCTCACGAATCTCCTCTAGCTCCCCACTAAGCTGTCTAAGCATCTTCTCATAACGGTAACACTCCTCATCCCTTTGTTGCTGCAATTTCCCAAATTTTTCCCTCAATTCCTGTTCTTTGCTCTGCTGAAACCAACCTGCGTCTACCACTTCCTTTACTACTTGCTCCTGTTCCCCTTTTCCTTGCCCTTTTGATCTCATCCACTCGATGCACCCCTCATAGCAGTCCACATCTAGTGTAGGCTTTTTCTTCTCTTCTCTGCTATTGCGAGTGGAGTGGAGGCTTTCGCAGGTTTCTTTTCCCCATCTATCTCAATTTCTCCTTTGACTCTTACTGTCCCTGTCACCATGGGACACTGTATCCCTTTATAAGATGGGGGGTTGTCAGCCTATTTTACCTTCTCCTCTGTCTTCTCCTCGTCTTTCATTAGCACGCTCCTGGCTTTGGCTACGCTTGCCAACTGACCTTTACCTTCTTCTAGGAATAATTTAATCACCTGTCTCTCTTTCTCTCGCTTCCGCTTCCGTTTTTCGGTGAGGTCATTATTTTTATAATTTTTTATGATAGTATCCACTTCTTCACATAACGAGACATCAAATGTCCCTTCTTTCGGCCACTTTGTTGCCATTTTCCTGGTCCTCAGAAATGGCCTCAGAAATGGCCTTAATCTCTTCTCCACACAAGGGAAACCTCTTTACTAAGAGCTCAACTGGCGTCCCCGCCATTTTGCTTTTTACCCCTGTGTTCTAGATTGGAATGTAAGTTCTCTACTCTGCCAAACTCCCTTCTTCTTGGGACTCCCTTCACTTGGCCAGTTCCCCTCCCGGGACGTCTGCCACCTAACTTGGCGCATTCTCTTTTCTGGGACCACTGCCTAGAGCCCCCTTATCTGTCTAAGTGTTTTCAATCAAACTTGACTATCCCACCACTAGCCTAGAGTTCTCTTAATACTATAATTCACACAAACAACAATAATCAACTGAAGTTTCATTTATTTCACTTTTACCACTTTACAATGTACAAACTCAGTATTACACTCTTGTCATCAGTCTTCTCCTCTCAAAACCACACACACTCTCCTGGTCTCTGCATTTGCCTAGTGAGGGGTTCATCTAGATCTGGGTGACTGGACCATCCTCGCCTACCTCGACACGACACCCAAATCACCTCTTGATCTTGTAAATCCATGACCACTCTCCTTGCTATTATCCTGCCTGTGTCCTCGTACAATTGTTCATACACCTCTTATATATCTTTGTCATAAACAGGGTAATCAACACATCTTCTCTCCAGGTCTGGTACGTTCTCTGAACCCATCTATCTTGGAGCCTCCTCCTTACCAACACCTTTCTATACGTGTATGGCCTGATCATGTATTTTCTCACAGTCAATTAAAACCACATTTCTTCTGACGGCCTCAGCCTTTGCCTAATTATGGGTATATCTAATTCTAGGATTAATAGACCAGATCCTTCCGCCAGTACTTCAATCCACGTGACCTGCTTGTCTATCGTATATGCGGACTGAAACCTAACCAATACGTCACCAGTGTCTGGATCGCAACAGATGGCCACTTCTTTTTTAAATATTGTTACTGAAATAGTAGTAACAATAATGTTATCTCTAAGGGATATGAGCTTGTAACAATTGGCAGACAAAGTCTTTGTTTTTCTGGCACTACTTCAAATAGTGTTCTTGTGCCCATATGGATCAGCAAACCAGATTATCTTCAGTGGCTGCTCTAGCTGTCTAGCTATATGAGCATCCAAACTCGGATAGCTGGACCAGATTCTAATTTCTCCTACCTCAATCCAAACAACCTCAACTTTTGTTGTCCAAGCCGTATGATACCTTTGTAACTCTTTTGCTGTATATATACGCCAAATTAAGTTGTCTCTTTCTCTTAGTATAGTTAAAGAGTGACTGTAATGTTGCTCCCACTTCTTTTATACTTCTGTGAGACTATATTCCTGTATAACCGCGGTCTATCCTTTTTCTCAAATAATGGTATTTGTGGAATTTTTCCCATTTGCACCTCAACTACCTGTTGACACTCCTGCGCTTCTATTCCTTGTTATTCTGACTATCTGCCGTTCTTCTCTTTTTTGCATAAGGATCGTCAAACCAGAACATCTCACAAGGCCGCTCTATCTGTCTGCCCATAGGCCCATTCAATTCTGGATGACTCGACCAAACCCTTATCTGACCGACCTTAATCCAGACTACTTCTCAAGTAAATGTCCACACAGTTGGATATCTTACTAATTCTCTTCCGTCACTCACGTTTCGTATTATATTTTCCCTTTCCCTCAATTTGCTTACTTCAAACATTAAGATAGTGACGTTACCTATATGAATCGCGTAACTCCTTGGGGCCGAACGCCCATATATCCTCAATGTATCTTTCTTATCGTGCCTTGTCCTCTTTTCACGTTTCCTAACGGCTAAACCACTCATTCCTCACACATTCACTTGATCATGTACTTCAGGGTGCCTTGCAGCCCCTCACACACTCTTCACAGCCTTGGGCAGTTTTCCAACAACAACTGTTCACACTCACTCTGCATTCATTAGCACACCGACTTCTCAATCCTTTATTACATGCTCTCACACACTCATATTACAGTCTGTTGACCCCGTCTCTTCCTGGTCTGCAGGTAGTCGTCCCTCCCCTGGTTTGCAGGTAGCCGTCATCAATACAGAACTGTCCAACACTCCCAGACCGCATGCAAACCCTCAGCAGCCCTCTCTACTATGCTGGGTTGGTATCTACGGTGCCCTGCAATCTCTGTCCCTTGTGGCTTTCCTTCTATCAAGGTGGATTGGAGGACTTCCTGCCAAAAGCAGACCTTTCTAGCTGGCCAAATCTAATGCGGTATTCGACAGACCTCTCTTAGTTGCAACTCCCTTACTTATTTACAAATTTATGTACAGGGTGTTAGTAGACATATACGTTACTTTGAATTCAAAAACTCCATTCTTTCACAAAACTCAGTTCCTTAAATTTGGAGAGGCCTTACGTGGTGTGTCTGCCCAGCCTGGAAGGTCAAGTCACACAAACGAATAAATTTTAGAGCAAGAACATGCTTACCTCTCAGAGTGGCCACGCATTGGTTGTGTAACCCGACCCCCAGTGCCTCTGGCAGCCGTCACGTCTGGCCCCTTGCCAATCTCAGCGGTGCCTCCAAGAATATGTCATGGGAAAATGTATCTTCTCGTCAAAAAGGATGCAACAACTCAAAAAGATGCAATAACTCTGGAGTTTGTGGAGGTTAAACTATTGTGTTTCTCTCTCCTTGTATGGAGTAGTAGAATAAAGAACCATGTGGTGATAGTCTTTAATGTTAAGAAAACACGCTGTTTTCCATGGAGACTGTAATTGCATTCGGATATGGCCACAGCCTGCAACAGAGGGTAAAATAGCCAAAGCACGTTTGTTCCTCATGATAAAATTGGATGTCCTATTTTGAATGTTGAATTGACTGGTTAAATACTAGTTTTTCTTTGCTTGTGTTAACCAATGATAACTGAGATAATACTTGTGTTTGAAATCCGACGCCTGATACTCATTAATGGAGTTTAAGTTCTAAACTGGTAAACTGACAAATGGGGTAGATTGATGCGACAGTGTTTAGAGGTCTAGATTGATAATCCTTGGGATTATTCACTGATTGTACCTTGATTTTACTGACATCATGCATCTGTTTTCTGTTAACATCGCCTTTCTTGAGAATTTTCTGTTTCTTACTTTCCACCCTACTGTTGCTGTTTTGATAAGCCGAGCACATTTTTACAAACAGCAATGATATTAGATGGGTAGGACAACTCTGGACCTTCAGTTAACGTAGGATATTGGCTAAGTTGAAAGCATGACGTCTCTTACTACGGATAGTTTGGGGACCATGTCAGGTTTTATTGGGTGGAAACTTACGTTTCATGTACATTTCACACAATCCATTTGGCCTTCATGGCCTACAAGCAGTGGGTAAAGTCCTGGGCTCCAGGAAGGGGGGCAGACCCCTGGGATGGCCTCTACCAACCTTCCCCATTAAATATAAGTAGCCTATTACTACGGGTTAAATTTGAGTGTTCTGACTGGTCTCACCTGTGGTAATTTCCACAACATGAGTATATTCAGTTTTGGGATAATCAAACGTTAAGAGCAAGCTAAATGCATTCCCTTTCAATAGCTTTCATGTTGACATGTATGGTTTTGAAACCAACTTGTAGTGAGTGTAGAGATCTAAAGTCAACCCTCATTGTTAATAATTAGAACAATCTTGATGTCGATGCATGAAATATGCATGAAAGTTCTGATTTTGGTTTTGGCTGACCGCCACTATTTGGAATAACATAGACATGCATCAAAGTTGGAAAACTTCCCTAAACTTTAAGAGTTTAATTGAGACTTTATGTTTGTGTTGTCATAAAGTACTTTCGCCATTGCCTGTGACAATGCTAATTTTGGTTATGGTTCATATGCAAATTTGAGAGTTGTTTCACTGAGTAAGACAACTTTGTCAATAGGATATATGGCTTATAATTCCTTCACATAAGCGACCATGTGGCACATTTGTTTTTTATTTTGTTTGTGGATGTTGTGTTTTTATCATTTTCAAATTTGTTTTTGCTGAATATCCAGTTTGCTACTCCTTACTGAGTGAATATTAGATTCATCCCTACTATCGATTTTCTTTTTTCATTTCCGTTCTGTGTACTGCTTTCTCTCATGAGTCATTTTGTGACTTTATGACGTGAAAGCAGGGGAGAATGTATGAAATGATTATCTATGATGAAAAAGACTTGAACTGAGAGTGCAAAGCGAATAAAATTGGTACTTAAAAAGAATTACATGAAGAATTGAGTTTTCCTGTTTGCATAGTTATATTAGAAATAGTTATATCAGAATTTCGTATGGCCCTTAGTAGCTAGTCACAGTGTTTGTCTAATTTGGGTTTTTGGAAACTGTTTGTTTGATGTAAAATCTAAAATGGTTATGGTTGAGTAGAATACGTCTTACCGTTTTGACTTGGTTTAACAAAGTAAGAACTAATTTGTTGGGATGAATAGTGACAATGAGAATGTGACTGTTGAGTTTGTTTGTTTGATATTTGATTAGAAGTAATCATATTAATCTCATGCATTATGGAATAAGTGGGTAAAAAGGTGCAGGGAGCACCTCAAAGATTTCAGTTTGTTTTTCAATTGAATTGTTCACGTTATAGGTCACATTAAAGGTAGAAAAAGGTCTGACATGATTTAACTTTGTCTCATTTTTTTACATCACAAGAACCTGGCATTTTAACAGGGGTGTGTAGACTTTTTATATCCACTGTATTTTCTGTGAAGATCCATTGATATGATGACAATGAACAAGGCTATAATATTACATAGAATTCCATGTTCTACATGGAGCATGCTATGCTCCATGAAAAGTAGCCCTTGCTGCATAACGTTGCCCTGAGGCAACACAAAGAAAAACTGAATTTCTGAATGTATAAAAAACAAAATTTTGCCAAAACTTATTGAACATGCTTCTTTAGACATTCATACATGCAGATGCATTTTTTATTTACATATTATATTAATTTAAACATGCTAAACATTCAATTGATCTTACCTGTTGATCACCCCATGTCCCCACAAGGTTGCTCTTCATAAAAGGATGTCCCGCCTCCAAAGGATGCGTGATGGACACTTCCATATATCATTGCATTTGTCTTGAACATGTTTACAAGCACTGTGGTTGGTAGAAATCATTCTTAAAAATGTGATGAGGGTATGGGGGTTAAAAACGTTTTGTGTTGCCTGAGGGCAACAGTGTGCGGTAGAGGGATAATATAATGATGAAGAAAATATATATTATCAAGGTAAACAGGATAAATATATATACAGTTGTGCTCATAAGCACTCTTTTATTTAAGGATAGGGATAATATGAAGCCATTTATTATCACATAGTTGTTTGGCTCCTTTTTAAATCATAATGATAACAGAAATCACCCAAATGGCCCTGATCAAAAGTTTACATACCCTTGAATGTTTGGCCTTGTTACAGACACACAAGGTGACACACACGGGTGAAAATGACAATTAAAGGTTAATTTCCCACACCTATGGCTTTTTAAATTGCAATTAGTGTCTGTGTATAAATAGTTAATGGGTTTGTTAGCTCTCACATGGATGCACTGAGCAGGCTAGATACTGAGCCATGGGGAGCAAAAAAGAACTGTCAAAAGACCTGCGTAACATGGTAATGGAAATTTATAAAGATGGAAAAGGACATAAAAAGAAATAAAAAGCCTTGCAAATGCCAGTCAGTACTGTTCAATCACTTATTAAGAAGTGGAAAATTCGGGGATATCTTGATACCAAGCCAAGGTCAGGTAGACCAAGAAAGATTTCAGCCAAAATTGCCAGAAGAATTGTTCGGGATACAAAGAAAAACCCACAGGTAACCTCAGGAAAAATACAGGCTGCTCTCTGGAAAACGGTGTGATTGTTTCAAAGAGCACAATACGACGATACTTGAACAAAAATGAGCTGCATGATCGAGTTGCCAGAAAGAAACTTTTACTGTGCCAATGCCACAAAAAAGCCTTACAATATCTTAGTTACTATATGCCCGATAACACCTTGACACGCCCCACAGCTTCTGGCACACTGTAATTTGGAGTGACGAGAACAAAATAGAGCTTTATGGTCACAACCATAAGTGCTATGTTTGGAGAGGGGTCAATAAGGCCAATAGTGAACAGAATACCATCCCCACTGTGAAGCACGGTGGTGGCTCACTGATGTTTTGGGGGTGTGTGAGCTCTAAAGGCACGGGGAATCTTGTGAAAATTGATGGCAAGATGAATGCAGCATGTTATCTGAAAATACTGGCAGACAATTTGCATTCTTCTGCATGAAAGTTGCATATGGGATGCTCTTGGACTTTCAAGCACGACAATGACCCTAAGCACAAGGCCAGCTTGACCCTCCAGTGGTTCCAGCAGAAAAAGGTGAAAGTTCTGGAGTGGCCATCACAGTCTCCTGACCTTAATATCATCGAGCCACTCTGGGGAGATCTCAAACGTGCGGTTCATGTAAGACGAATTTGGGGCCTCATAGACAACTATTACAAAAGATTGCACGCTGTCATTGATGCTAAAGGGGTCAATACACAGTATTAAGAACCAAGGGTATGCAGACTTTTTAACAGTGGTCAGTTCATTTTTTTTCTTTGTTGCCATGTTTTGCTTTATGATTGTGCCATTCTGTTATGACCTACAGTTGAATATGCATCCCAAGAAATAAAAGACGTGTTCTGCATGCTCACTCATGTTTTCTTTAGAAATGGTACAAATATTGTCAATTCTTCAAGGGCATGCAAACTTTTGAGCATAGCTGTATACATATATATTAGATTAGATTCAACTTCATTGTCACTGAACAGTACAAGTACAGTATAACGAAATACAGTTAGCATCTAAACAGAAGTGCAAATAGAGGAGGGCAGAAAATGTACAAGTATTTACAAGTATTAAGTATATGTATATTACCAGTGGAATGTGTAGATGAGCAATACTAAATGTGCAATAAGGCAAATAGAGGAGGGCAGAAATTTTACAAGTATTGGGTATAGTGTATGTTACAAGTGGGATAATAGATTTTCGGGTACAAGTGGCAATTTTTAAATGGCATTCAAGATGTGCAAATGAGACAAATTAAGGAGTAATGTATTAAGGTAGCATGTGCAATCGAGATGCAGAGGTAGCAGCAATGAGGTCCCGAGGTAGACCTGCACCTTTAACAACTGAAAACTTCCATTATCAGGCATAGCAAGGCAGTGTCAGAGTAGATCAAGGGAGTAGTGCAACAAGGTCCCTGAGAGGTGGGGGGGTATGTTAAGTGATAGGTCACAGACTTCACAGAGTTCTCTGGGTCACAGAGTTCACCAGGGTTACAGTAGATGGGAGGAAACTGTTCCTGAGCCTGCTGGTGCGGGACCGAAGAGACCTGTACCGCCTGCCTGATGGGAGGAGGGCAAACCATTTGTGTGTGGGTGTGGGTGTGAAGGGTCCCAGATGATCCTGCATGCCCTGCGCAGACACCGCTTCTGCTTGAGGTCTGAGATGGCAGGAAGCAGGGCACCAATGATGTGTTGGGTGGTTTTCATCACCCGTTTCAGGGCCTTCCGGTTGGCTATGGAGCAGCTGCTAAACCACAATTTGGCACAGTTTGTCAGAATGCTCTCGATTGTGCACCGGTAAAAGTTCACAAGGATCTTGGTAGACAGGAAAGGCTTTCTTCAGCCTCCTCAAAAAGTACAGGCGCTCATGCCCCTTTTTGACCAGGGCTGAGGTGTTCAGGGTCCAGGAGAGGTCCTCGGATATGTGGACACCCAGGAATTTGAAGCTGGACACGCTCCACCTTCGATGAGGACTGGGGTGTGACTGCAGCCTTTAGACTTCCTGTAATCCACAATGACCTCCTTCGTTTTCTTTGCGTTGAGGGCCAGGTTGTTGTCAGCACACCAAGCCGCCAGGCGTTTGACCTCTTCCCTGTAAGCTGACTTGTCATTGTCGCTAAGCAGGCCTACCACCATGGCGTCATCTGCAAACTTGACGATGGTGTTGGAACTGTGTACAGGAACGCAGTTGTGGGTGAAAAGGGAGTACAGGAGAGAGCTCAGCATACAGCCTTGTGGAACACCAGTGTTCAGGATCAGGGTGGAGGAGGTGAGGTTGTCTAATCTGACAGACTGGGGTCTGTTGGTTAGGAAGTCCAAAGTCCAGTTGCAGAGAGAGGGGCAGATCCCCAGGTCATGGAGTTTGTTGACCAGACTAGAGGGGATGACCATGTTGAAAGCTGAGCTGAAATCTATGCATAGCATTCTCACATAGGTGTTGGTTTTGTCCAGATGGGTCAGGGAAGAGTGTAGAGCCGTGGAGATGGCGTCCTCTGTAGACCTGTTCGACTGGTAGGCAAACTGGTAGGAATCCAGTGTTGGGGGGAGGCAGGACTTAAGGTGGGCCAGAACTAGTCTTTCAAAGCACTTCATGATTGTGGGAGTGAGTGCAACCGGTCGGAAATCATTCAGGCTAGACGCGGTCGACTGCTTCAGCACTGGCACAATGGTTGCAGTCTTGAAGCACGTTGGGACAACCGCCTGGGCCAGTGATATGTTAAAGTTGTCGGTAAAGACCTTGGCCAGCTGCCCTGCACATGCTCTGAGCATATACGTATGTGTACATATACATACGTACATACATACATACAGCTCTGGAAAAAATTAAGAGACCACTCCTTTTTTTTTAAATCAGCATCTCTACATGTATGGCAGCCATTCCATTCCAGTGTCTGTCAAATTCCAACACAGGCACACCTCATTTTACTTAATGAGGTTCTGATTAGGTGATTAACTGAACCAAATCTAATTTAACGAGGAAAAGTATGAAAACCACTGCTGTGGTCATCACTATCCTCTTGCAATAGGACCAGTTGGATGGCAAAAACAGTGCAAGTAGTACCTCAAAGGTAATTTGAATAAACAAATAACTATTCAGCATTACAAAAGAGTTGAAAAGAAAAGCTTTTTACAAAAGAGTTGAAAAGAAAAGCTTCTTATGAAGACGGCGGTTCATAAGAACAAGGTCAAGCAACAGACATTCGGGACAACAAAGCTACAGACTGGCAGAGGGCGAAAGCGACTGTCCACTGGCCGAGATGACCGTCAACTCATTCGAATGTCACTCAACAATCGTAGGATGACATTAAGTGATCTACAAAAAGAATGGCAAATAGCAGCTGGGGTGAAGTGCACGGCCAGGACGGTTCTAAACAGGATCCTAGGGGCAGGACTGAAATTGTGCAAAGCTAGAAAAAAGCCCTTCATCAATGAGAAGCAAAGAAGAGCCAGGCTGAAGTTTGCAAAAGACCATAAGGATTGGACCGTAGAGGAATGGAGTAAGGTCATCTTCTCTGATGAGTCAAATTTTCAGCTTTGCCCAACACCTGGTCATCTAATGGTTAGACGGAGACCTGGAAAGGCCTACAAGCCACAGTGTCTCGCACCGACTGTGAAATTTGGTGGAGGATCGGTGATGATCTGGGGATGCTTCAGCAAGGCTCGAATCGGCAGAATTGTCTTTGTGAAGGACGCATGTATCAAGCCATGTACAAGGTTATCCTGGAAGAACACCTGCTTCCTTCTGCTCTGACAATGTTCTCCAATTCTGAGAATGGGTTTTTCCAACAGGACAATGCTCCAAGCCACACAGCCAGGTCAATCAAGATGTGGATGGAGGACCACCAGATCAAGACCCTGTCATGGCCAGCCCAATCTCCAGACCTGAACCCAATAGAAAACCTCTGGAATTTGATCAAGAGGAAGATGGATGGTCACAAGCCATCAAACAAAGCCGAGCTACTTGAATGTTTGTGCCAGGAGTGGCATAAAGTCACCCAACAGCAATGTGACAGACTGGTGGAGAGCATGCCAAGATGCATGAAAGCTGTGATTAAAAATCAGGGTTATTCCACCAAATATTGATTTCTGAACTCTTCCTAAGTTAAAACATTAGTGTTTTGTTGTTGAAAAATGAATATGAATTAGTTTTCTTCGCATTATTTGAGGTCTGAAAACAATGCATAATTTTTTCGTTATTTGGTCCAGTTGTTGTTTTCTACAAATAAATACTCTAAATGACAATATTTTTATTTGGAATTTGGAAGTAATGTTGTCAGTAGTTTATAGAATAAAACAAAAATGTTCATTTTACTCAAACACATACCTATGAATTGTAAAACCAGAGAAACTGATTATTTTGCAGTGGTAAAACCAGAGAAACTGATAATTTTGCTGTGGTCTCTTAATTTTTTCCAGAGCTGTATATACATACATACATGTACACACACACATACACCCATTAAAAAATATATATATTTCTTATTAGGTCTTCAGCCGGCTGTCCTTAAGGTTATTGCAGATTGTCACATATTTGGCTAAAAGTGAGCATTTGGATTTTTCACCAAATAAGTATAGCATTTTTTCTTTATCTGGTAGGCTCTTAAATTCTTTATATTTCTTATGCATTTTGGGGAATATATTGTCTCTATTTTCTTTATATTGGTCACAATGTAATAAAAAGTGCAGCTGTGGGCACAGTGTGCATACCCTCTCATCCCTAGGCAGCCAGGTCTGTCTGTGTCTGCCTGTTTCTATAGCTAGGTTGTGCTAAATGAGTCTGTACTTGGTCAATGTCTTTCCCTGTTTTTGATCAGACACAGTGTTCAGGTAGTCTGCCACTGTGTACTGTCAATTTCGATCCAAATAGCATTCAAGTTTACTTTGTGTTTTTATTACATTTCTCCAATTATCAATATATTTTTCTTTTTGTTTATGATGATTTGGTTGGGCCAGATTGCCTGAGTACTGCTGTCTTGATGCCTTCTGGTGCTGGAGTGGTTAAAAGACTAGCTGGTTGAGGGGACTCTGTTGTGTGTTCTTTTGGGTTTTCAGCGCTTGGTGGTGGTAGGATTCGGGGTCACTTTGTTCCAAATGGATGTGATATTTTAGTGCTCTTTTTTGAATATTTATAAGGAGGGGAAATTAGCCAAATTCAGCTCAGCAAATATTATTTGGAGGTTTTGCGGAGTTCAGTATGTAACATTCCTATAAGGTGTTTATCCAATTTGTCAAAGTCTTGATTGATAAGGGGACCCCTCACCTCAATGCCATACAGTGCAATTGGTTCTATGATTGAATAGAATATTTTTAACCATATTTTAGGTGGTATAGTGAATTGGACAGATCTTTTTATGGCATAAAAAGCCCTCCTAGTCTTGTCTCTCAGCTCATTCACAGCCATATTGAAATCACCTGTGGAACTCATTTTGAGACTAAGGTATGTGTAGGTATTTGTATGTTCGATATTAGTGTGTCCCAGGGTAACGATGTATCTGTTTTCATGACATCTGGACCTTTTCTGAAATATCATAATTCTTGTCTTTTTTGTATTAACTGGGCCAAGGTTTGACAGAATGAGAGCAGATTGTCTAGGTGTTGTAGTCCCTCTTTGGTATTTGAGACCAACAAGACATCATTCGCAAAAAATAAGGCCTTAATCTTGATGTTATTTAGAGTAATGCCGGGTGCTGCTGATTCATCCAATTGTTTTTCCAGTTCATTTATGTAGATATGAAATAAACAGGGACTCAAATTGTAACCCTGTCGACCACCTTGTCTTTGGGGGAATAAGTCACTTTTTTTATTTCCAATTTTGACAGCACATTTGTTGTTTTCATACATGGTTTTAATTAAATCATACGTTTTGCCTCCAACACCACGTTCTACTAATTTAAGACATCTCTATCTCTGTCTCCTTCATTCAAGGATGAAGGTGGATGGAGTGATGTGGAGGGGTGATGGATGGAGGTCTGGATGGGGTGTAGGGAGGGGTTATTAGTGTTTCAGCAGTTCACTGGTTAAGCACTATTGTGTTTGTTCTGGGTCATTAGGGTTTCAGCAGTTCACTGGAGAAACACTATTGTTATTGTTACTGTTGGTTATTATTATTATTCCTGTTTTGCAAATTCCCGTGAGATACAATGGCCCAAAAAGGCCCATCTTTGCATGCTAATACAGGCCCAAGGGCCACAACCTCAAAGTTATGAAAATTGGGCTCATGATGGCACTGTTATAAGCCTCCAAAATGGCCATCTTCGAAACCCCACCACACCCACCCCATGCGACTTAGAGTCATGAAAATTGGTACATAGGTTAATCTCCTCACAATGAAGATTTTCGTCATTGGGACTCAAGTCCGCCATATTGGATTTTCGGCCATTTTAGATTTTGTGAAAAACACTTAAAACAACAATCCTATGGCACCAAATGTCCAATCTTCACGTACATTGATATTTGGCTTCTACAGACAAAGGTCTGTAAAAGATGTATAACCTGAGCCTGTATGTGAAAAAATATGGTCGCTCTTAACTAATAAACCTTCAAGGGGGCTTGGTTTTGGACATTGACGCATATCACTGGAAGACCATTAATCGTATTGTAATCTAACTAGTACACATGTTCAGAACCTTGACCGGACATACCTTGTGCAAGCATTTTCCGATTGACCAAAAGGGGGCGATGTTGAACCAAACAACTTAACAAGCTCACGCTACTCACTCTGTTTGACATAGAGACAAAAAATGGTGGATAAGTCAATTTCCTCACAAGGCACATATTTGCCATTGAGAATCATGAGCTCCACCTTGATGGATTTTTGGCCATTATGAATATGTGAAAAACGATTCAAAAGCTACTCCTATAGCACCAAATGTCTGATCTTCACGTACTTCGATATTTGGCATCTAGGGACCAAAGTCTTAAAAAGTTATATCAGCCAGGCCAGTATGTCAAAAAAAATGGATGCTATTGACCTGAGAACATGTGAGGAGGCGTGGTTTTGCACATTGATGCACACATCTCCTCATATTTGAGATCTCCCCAGAGTGGCTTGATGATATTAAGGTCAGGAGACTGTGATGGCCACTCCAGAACCTTCACCTTTTTCTGCTGTAACCACTGGAGGGTCAACTTGGCCTTGTGCTTAGGGTCACTGTTGTGCTGGAAAGTCCAAGTTTGTCCCATGTGCAGCTTTCATGCAGAAGAATGCAAATTGTCTGCCAGTATTTTCTGACAACATGCTGCATTCATCTTGCCATCAATTTTCACAAGATTCCCCGTGCCTTTAGAGCTCACACACCCCCAAAACATCAGTGAGCCACCACCATGTGGGGATAGTATTCTGTTCTCTATATGCCTTGTTGACCCCTCTCCAAACATAGCGCTTATGGTTGTAACCATAAAGCTCTATTTTGTTCGTGTCACTCCAAATTACAGTGTGCCAGAAGCTGTGAGGCGTGTCAAGGTGTTGTTGGGCATATTGTAACCAGGCTTTTTTGTGGCATTGGCGCAGTAAAGGCTTCTTTCTGGCAACTTGACCATGCAGCTCATTTTTGTTCAAGTATCGTCATATTGTGCTCCTTGAAACAACCACACCGTCTTTTCCCAGAGCAGTCTGTATTTCTCCTGTGGGTTTTTCTTTGTATCCCGAACAATTCTTCTGGCAGTTTTGGTAGCAATCTTTCTTGGTCTACCTGACCTTGGCTTGGTATCAAGAGATCCACGAATTTTCCACTTCTTAATTAGTGACTGAACAGTACTGACTGGCATTTGCAAGGCCTTGATATCTTTTTATATCCTCTTCCATCTTTGTAAAGTTCCATTACCTTATTACACAGGTCTTTTGACAGTTCTTTTCTGCTCCCCATGGTTCAGTATTTAGCCTGCTCAGTGCAGCCACGTGAGAGCTAACAAACACGTTGACTATTTATACACAGACACTAATTGCAATTTAAAAAGCCACAGGTGTGGGAAATTGTCATTTTCACCTGTGTGTGTCACCCTTCTGTGTGTAACACGGCCAAACATTCAAAGGTATGTAAACTTTTGATCAGGGCCATTTGGGTGATTTCTGTTATCATTATGATTTAAAAAGTAGCCAAACAACTATGTGATAATGAATGGCTTCATATGATCCCTCTCTTTAAAAAAATATAGTGATCAGTCATATATTATGCATGATCAGTCAAATTTTCAAAATCAATGCCAAAATTTCTCAATTTCTGCCAGGGTATGCAAACTTATGAGCACAACTGTATATAGACACATCTCTTACAAGGATAATGGTATAATAATTCTACTTGGTGCACATGTTAACAAAGATGATACGACAATAATGACTGCAAAGATTTTTTATCAACCACACAGTGGCGCTAATGAGGTTTCCCACATTTGCAACCTCACCATGCTCACCATGTTTAAAATAACATCTTGAAAAGAGGTATATAAGTCCATCTCCCCCCAAGAACATATTTGCAATTGGGTCCCATTAATTGGCGCAGTGGTTTTTCAGCAATTCTGAATTTGTGAAAAATGTTTCAAACGCTACTTCTGTAGCATCAAATGACAGATTTAAACTTTTTCACAAGTAAGTTTTAAAATATCACTGAAGGCCCCTCAGCGTGATTTCTTAATGCACATTATTTCACTTTGCACTGACAATTCCAGAATTGTATATTATGACACAACAAAAATTGCCACCACAGCAGCCCATAAACACCATGATGCTTAGTACATATGGAGCAGTATTCTGATTTCGACTGGTTAAAATTATATTTTGAAACTATTTAGGGCAGTAGTACTGTTAAAGAGTATACAGAATAATAATTGAGCAATCATCTAAGATGTGTTATTTTCCTGAGTATCACTCCACTTGCTGTATCAATAAAACATATGCTAACTATCAGACAATGGTTTGCGTGTTAATAATGCCTTTATTTATGTGATTATTCACTAAATATAGTGAAAAATAATTAATTCCTCTTGCATATTCAGTAATGGACAAATACGATCAGTGAAAAACACCTTTATGAATGTTATGTTGAGCTTGTTTGGCTAATTTCTGTCTATTTGTACAGCCATGTTTGTTTTCATTCAACTGGATTCTGGGACCAAATGTCTCTGTGACCAAAGATGGTTGAACAAACGATTCACCAATCTGACTGGGAGTTCAAATCTTGATTACCTTCCTGTCTCTGAGTCACTCATCTTGTCACCTGTATCTGACTTTGTTTGATAAATATACTTTAGCAGACAAGTTGCAAATCATGAAATACCACGTGCGACAGACCAGACATCATGTAATGTTAAGTTAATCAGTCTATTTTCTTTGCCGAAAGGCAAGTAAGGTAAGTAAAACTTTCTAATCTATAATGTCATTTGCAACATTAATAAAAACAAAATATAATGCAAATGAACAAAATAGTAAAGTAGACGATAATTGGGAAGGGGGTCGTATTTTTTAACTACGTAAGAAATTTCAGAAATGGTAATTAATGACACGCTAGTTAACATTTTACGTCGCTAATAATCACAAAACATTGATGACTTGATAAAATTATTATTCGGTATACAAGAAGATATTTTTCGTAACTGCTGCTGACCAGAGGACTTTTTTGTTGGCCTAGTGATGTCAGAATCAGAAAATTATATTTTTATAATTTAATATATATTTTCATGAATGTATTTTACAAAAGTTCATTCCCATCAGTCAATTAACATACTTTCATTGCTATTCTCTCCATCAGCTGCGCTGTTTCCAGTGCAGCTTAAATCAGAGCTATTCGCCAATCAGACTTTCCACATTTGCTGTCTCCAGGTGAAAATCTACCCTTAGTCCTATAGAGTTACGAGTGAATCCCATCTTTTCTTGAAGCAAATGGGGAGGATGTTGTTGATTGTCACATTCTACAATCAATCAGATTTCAAGTTTGCCATGTTAAGCACATTCTTTTACACGCAGCAGCCTTCTAGCTTGCCTAGTCGCCTACTTGTCCATTTTTCAGTTGGTGTGATTGGAGAGCCAGCTGCCTGAGGTAAAATTACTTAGTAGATGTAATGTAAGATTATCTAATGTTTATTATAACTTTCTTTCGTGACGTTTAGATTTTTACTTAGCCCTGTTGTTTTTTAACCCACAATGAAGGAGAAGAAATGGATTTGGTGGCGGATTTACTGGCAAAGCCTTTTTTGAGAAAAGCTGGAAATTGTGAGGAAGGGACGACCAACCCCCCAGCTAGCAGCCCTTCAAGGAAATGATTTGTGTGGCACTTTCAATTGATCAACTACGAGAAGCACACCTGGCTTACAGCGTCGAAGGAACATTGTTGTTGTAAGTTCTTGTTTCTTTGGTACCTGTAATGTCATTGATTTGGGCTTTTTAATGTATATTTGTGTTGCAGCGTCCTGTCATACTGCATAATGATACTGTGCATCCTTGATGGTTTCATTCACCATGCATTCATGTTTCTGTAATTACTGTTTTGTAAGCCTCTTGTTAAAACACTTTATTCCACTGTCACTATGAATATGGGGTGGTTACATCGAATGACAATAGCCTATAGGCCAAATGATATGGTGAGGTTATTCAAATTATATAGCAATTATTTTGCCATTATATAGCCTTAGGCAGCCATGCATGCTAAAATGATTAGCTTTCCGTCCATCGTGCTGAAGTTACTAATCAGTATGGGTAAGCAAGATAAACGTGCCTGTCCAACACGTTTGTTCTGGTTAAGGGCCTGTATCTACTCAACAAGTAAGCAAGTTAATAAGGACTGTAACCAGCTAATAGTTCGTTTTTAACCAGCATGGAAGTAGATAAATGTAACTGCCATTTAGATGTACAATAGTTGGTCAAGGGCTAATGACTTTCAAGAGGGGATGATTACTTTGTCATTTAAATTACGCTATATAGGCTTATAAAATACACTGATGTGCGAATATAGGATAGAGGGGTGTACCGTTTTCGATTCTAGTTCGAAAATGTTTAGGTTTGATTTTGAACAGCGAAATTTAAAAGGAGTTTGCGATTCTGTGATTAAGTAACCACCCGTCATTGATTGTGGCCAGCTGTTACCACACATCATATCCATGCAACTGATTGTGTATGGTTCATGAAAAGGAGTTGGCATTAAACGAATTGCACACACAAAACCGTTAAAAACAACTACACCGCTGTATACTTGCAGGCTTTTTATTTATATATAATTAGAACTCCGGTTTTCATATTTTACCTTCAAAATAAAAGTCTGTGGTGAAACTTTATATACGTTTAGTAGCAACAATAAGACTTATGATTTTCATGTTGCGTTCAAAATAAAGGTCTGTGGTGTGTCTAGTTTGTATTGTGTAGGCTACATTTTCAAAGGAAAAACTATGTGGGGAAATTATAAATGAAACAAAATTACTATTTCAAAAATACTTTACATAAGCTAAAGTATATTATAAGGTGGAGAACACTGAGAAATTGTTAGAGCTTAAGTAAGTTAATGTAGAGAACATTATATAATATAAAAAATCCTATTTTGATGTTATTGTTGTAAATTTGCTTGTGGTCATTAGCTTTGGAGAGGGATTGTGTAATAAATCCAACCACACTATATTTTCCATCCCCCCACTGTAATGTATAAGGGATACTTTTTGGGAAAACCTCTTCAGTGTTGCAGTGAATCTGTTGTACGAAATACTCAGGAGAGTTTGTAAAATTACCAACATATTGGGAAATCATGGGGCACTGTGTGCTACATCCAGCAAAACTACATTTTCTACTCACTGTTTAACACCCAATACAACACACTATACATGGAATTCATATTTCCTGATTAGTTAGTAGCTAGTCGCTTTTCTTTGGTCTGGAAGGTGATTAATGAACAGTTTTAGATTATGGTTAGCTGAGAGTGAGCATCACAAAGATATTGATATAAGTGGAAAGAAAACACTCACTCAACCTACTATCCCAGCTACATTTAGAGCGAAACTACCAATAAACTCTAATTGTGCCAAAGAAATAACAAATGCAATAGTGAACTTCATGGCAATGGATCTGCAGCCTTGCCAAATAAATGCCAAGGTGTAAATAGTTATATTAAAATATGCAGCAAGTGCTGGACATAGTTGCCATCAATTAAATAAATGTTACATTGTAATTGTTGTAAGTGTTCTATTTGTTTGAGATGTTCAAGTTCAAATTAATTTACATGTTCTATATTTTTGTTGTATTAAAAAAAAGCTATTGTTTTTTTTTTTTTTTTACAAAACAGGGCCAGTGGTCTTAACAGCAGTGTAGTCAGCACTGAAAAAAAAGTAAATAATCGAAATTCGATTTGAATCGTGACCTAAAAATCGAAAGTCAAATTGAATCGAGGATTTGGGGAATAGTTACAGCCCTAACAGGCAAATATTTAGTGGAGTGCTATGTTGCCATGATTATTTAATCAAAAAGAACAGCTAGCAGGGGCACTAAAAATAGCTAACGATGCTACAGTTAGTAATAAATGCTAAGGATTTTAGCTAGCTAGTTACACCATCTAAAAATATTCTGATGATATGAACATTATAACAAACGGTTTAGCTATTAATAATTTGCCTTTTAGATATGGTGTCATGTTTTCCAGCCTCAGTAGCTAATCTATGCTCAGTCGCTAAGTTAATTCACTGTTTTCATTTGTAGAAAGACTTGCTACTATAGGCAAATATTTAGTGGAATGCAACATTGCCATGATTATTTCATGGAATAAAACTAGCTAGCAGAGTCAATAAAAAATAACTAACAATGCTAACATTAGCGATAAATGCTAACGACATTAGCTAGCTAGTAACGTTAGCTAACGAAAATATGTTTAACTTACCTCAGTTTAAGCTAACGTTTGTCCATCTAGTATCATTCTGGTGACATGAACATTGTAACATACGGTTTAGCTAATGATAATTTGACCTTTTGGAGATGGTGTCATGCTTTCAAGCCTCAGTAGCTAATCAATGCTCAAGTAGCTAAGTTAATTCTGTGTTTTCATTTGTTCAATGACTTGCTTATATAAGCAAATATTTAGTGGAATGCAAAGTTGCCATGCTTATTTCGTCAAAAAGAATTGCCAGAAGAGCCTAAGTCTAAGCTAGCGTTAGTTCACCTTAAATCATTCTGGTGACATGAACATTATAACCAATGCTTTAGCTTTTAATAAGATGTCTTTGGTAGAGAGGGTGTTATGTGTTCAAGCCTCAGTAGATAATCCATTCTCAGTAGTTAAGTTATTTCTCTGTTTTCATTTGTTTCTACAATTCCACTTCTAACTCAGGGTTAAACTTGTCAATTGCACATTTAAATTGTAGACATGGCAGTCAAATTAAAACGAAATCTGAGTTGTAATTTAACAACAACACATGGGTAGGCTATATGCCCATGCCCTACCAAAGTCAATGTATTTTTGCAGTAAGAATAGGGAGGGTATTTTCCAAATAAATGAAAATCTGGAAAGGTATTGGTTTTATTGTTGCCACCTGTAATAGTCTTTTGATCATCAACATTAAACAATTCTAACAGAAATAGTTTGCTCAATCATTGTTGTTAATACACATACTTGAGTAAACACACCTTTGAAAATAATAATACTTATCTCTTCTGACCCCATCATTATCTTACAACAAGCAAAAGGTGAATTCATTAATATGCTCTGCGCTGGGAAAGACTGAAAAACTTCCATTCTGTTATATTTACCATACCATTAGACTACATTTATTACATTCTGAAAAATTCAAACAACTACTTACACTGCATGCACAATTATTAGGCAAATCATATTCCTCAAGATTTATTTTATTGTTGAACAAACACAATGCTCTCAGTCAATCCAAAATATAATTGAACCTCAAACCTGAATGTTTAACAAAAGAAAAAATAGTTTTGATCTTTCTCAGGGGAATACATAAATGTGCACAATTATTAAACAACTAAATTACAAAAATAATTTCTCCAACTCACTTGTTTATTCTAAATTTTTAGAGTAAGTGCAACAAATAATATACACAAAATGAAAATTAAACATTTCTGGCCTTTCAAAAATATTCAGTGAACGATATAGCCACCCTTCTTTTTAATAACTGCCATGAGCCTTCCCTCCATGCAGTCTGTCAGTTTCTTGATCTGTTCATGATCAACTTTCACTGAAGCAGCAACCACAGCCTCCCAAATGCTGTTCAAAGAGGTGTATTGTCTTCCCTGACTGTAAATCTCACGTTTGAGGAGGGTCCACAAGTTCTCAATAGGATTTAAGTCAGGTAAAGAAGGGGGCCAGGTCATTATTCGGGCATCTTTGAGGCCCTTGCTTGCTAGCCAAGCAGTGGAGTACTTGGATGCATGTGATGGAGCATTGTCTTGCATGAAGATCATGACCTTCTTGAATGCTGAGGACTTCTTCCTGTACCACTGTTTGAAGCAAGTATCTTCCAGAAACTGGCAGTAGGTTTGGGAGTTGAGTTTCAATCCATCTTCAACCCAAAAAGGTCCAACTACCTCATCCTTAATGATAGCAGCCCATACCAGTACCCCTCCTCCACCTGGCTGGCGCCTAACTGAAGTGGTGCCATGTGTCCATTAGTGATCCAGCCACGGGCCCATTCATTTGGTCCATCAAGAGTCACTCTCATTTCATCTGTCCATAAAACCTTTGAAAATTTGTCTTCAGGTATTTCTTTGCCCAATCTATACAGTACATTTCAAATCTTGTTCAGTGGTGGTCGTGTTTCAGCCTTCTTGACCTTGGCCATGTCTCTGAGCACTTGACACCTTGTACTTCTGGACACTTCAGGTACGTTGCAGTTCTGGAATATGATGGCACTGGAGAATAATGGGTTCCTGGTAGCTTCACGTTTAATTATTCTCAAGTCTTTTGCAGTTAATTTGCGTCTTTTCTTCTCCATTCGTTTTTTGCACCCCAGTTGACTATTTGCAACAAAACCTTTGATTGTCTTTGTCTGGTGGTCACGCCTCAATAGTTTAGATATTTCAAGAGTGTTGCATTCGTCTGAAAAGCATTTTACTAATTTTGACTTTTCAGTGTCAGTTAAATCTCTTTTTTGACCCATTTTACCTGAGATCATGAAGCTGCCTAATAATTATGCACACCTTGATATTAGGTGTTATTCACTGTTGCCACACCCTCCCTCATTTCACCAATAAATTTTACCTGAAAATGATTAAATCCAATGAGCATTCAAGTTTATGTGGTTTGGAGTTTGAAAATGTGCATAGAAATAATGATACAATCAGCATACTCACTTGCCTAATAATTGTGCACGCAGTGTAGAACGTGTTCAGAGTCTCTGCAAATGTGCCACAATCCTCAGTGCTTATGTTGCACGGTTTACATAGGTTCTCTGTAGTCCCAGACAATGTTTTGAGGCTACTCCAGGCATCACGCATCTGTCCACATTGAAACGTATTTTCCACCTTTTCTTAAGGCCATTTTAGCTTCCTTAATTTGCTCTCTTCATTTACTTTGAATCAAATTACACTGGATATTGACACCTATGGAATATGTACAATTTTCAAATATGTACTAAGTTTCTAATTTAATGTTATTTTAAGTTCTTTAATTATCCTAGGTATATTATTTGAACATTTCTTCAAGTATTATACCTTTCCTATATCTCAGTCCCTGGGATATATGATTATTAACTTTAATTAACAATGAGCTAATTACACTAATTGCCAAACATACAACTGTTAGCAACCAAAATGAATTGCAAGACAAAAAACACTATTTGTGTGGAATACTGCATTGGTTGCACTTTTTTGGCCAACCAATTGTAGCGTGGGGGAATAAAGGTAAACCCCTTTGAATCTTACTGAGTGGACAGGTAGAACAAGAAACCAAGCAAGCCTAGTTCAGCTGGCCCGCAATAGAAAGTGTTGATCATGGCTGCCTTCTCAAGATTCTAACCCAGGTCGCCCACGTGAAAGGCTGTGCCTTTAACCACAACACCACAGAGCTGACCATTTGCTGGGTGTCAATATAGCATATTGACATTATATAATGTTGTAATGCATTAACATCACATCAAGTTTGAATATTTCATTAGACACCATTAACCATCGTGTTAAACTGAGTAACGTTTCTTATTAAGTTTACCTCCATCACAAATAGCATCTATAAACTGTATGGCTTTTGCCACTGGCCGTTTTAAAAGCTTATTAGCCAGTAATATGTCGCTAGACGCCATTACGCATTGTGTTAAATTTAGTAAAGTTTCTTATTAAGTTTACCTCCACCACATACTGTACCAATATAAGTGACGATAACGGACTTTTACGTCAAGTGAAAAGACGAGAGAATCATGTAGCCAGCGAAGTCTTTGACTATCCTGAAGAAATGCTAAGACATCATTCGAAAATCCACCAGAAATAGTCGCAATATAACAGTAAACTAGTGATGGCCAATCTTCTAGCAGCAGGCTATTATGCTAGCAGTGCTAACTCAGATTTTCATTTTCAAAATAAAAGCCATCATTGAATTACATAAGGCAATATAGTTAACAATCTAGTCTGTCATTTTATGTTTAATGTCCGTTCCAATGTTGTTCTTGTCTGTTCTTTTTTTACATACTAGATAGTTAACTATATGGTCTTATAAATGTCAATGATGGCTTTTATTGTGATAATGAAAATCTGATTGCTGCCAGCATAATATCCTGCTGCTAAAATAACGCTAATGAAGCCTCGTTTGGCCATCACTGCAGTAAACTGTTTCATTTTAGGCTTCCCGTAGCTACAGAAGGTTGTAGCCAGCGAAGTCTTTGTCTGTTCTGAACAAATCCTCTTTTACCACTGGCCGTTTTAACAGCTAATTAGCCATTTGTGAATGACATTGAGTATCTATCAATATAGGTGACGATAACTGACTTTTTTCAAGTGAAAAGACGAGAGTATCGTGTAGGCAGCGAAGTGTTTGTCTATCCTGAACAAATCCTTATATCCACCAGAACTGTTTTATTTTAGGCTTCCCAATACGTAGCTACATAAAGTTATAACCAGCGAAGTTTTTGTCTGCCCTAAACATCAGGCATAATCTATGTTGTTGTTTGGTTTGTTATGTGTACCGTATATTGCATTCGGTGACTCTTGTTGAGTGTCCTTTGTTTTTTATGAGTAAGCACATCGTGAGCCTGTATAATCCAGAGTAAAATTCCTTGTATGTGTACACATACCTGGCAAATAAAGCTGATTCTGATTGTTACAGGAGTCGAACGTGGGACATGTTGTTCCGTAGCCCGTGTCTCTAACCACTACACTATTTAACAAGGGGTAGTCAGTCACTCAGTCAGGGACGGACGGACGTAGTAAGAGACATTCACTCTTCTAGGTTGGCTCCGCTTACGCGGTCCGGCAAAAATGAGTGCAGAGAATCTATGACCTATGTGATAACTTAATATCTAATAATCTAACTCCATAGTGTTTTTAAACATGTGCAACCATAAATGACCATGATATGCTGGAAGTTCTTAGAAAAGGTAGCTAATCTTTCAGTACAAGCCAAACATTTAAAAGATCATATGTTTCACGGCCTACATTATCCTCAATGCTCCTCATCAGTCAAGTCCAGAAAACAAGGGATGGTGTAGCAACCCGAAACTCAGGGATGATCAGTATGGTCACTTTGATTCACGTACGTGCATGTACCTATATCAGTTATCATAAGAGCCCATGCAGTGTAATTCATTGAACAAGAACCATACAGTAAAATGGCATGTGTTCCTGGGGCTAACAGAAAGTTAATATGCCCGCGACTCAGGGATGACTAGACAATTTTCATGTGTTCCTGGGCCTAACCAGACCGCTTTGAGAATTCCAGGACTCAGGGACACCAAGTCTGGTTGCTTAGACTTACTTATTTGTGTGTAATTACCAGTAGCCCTATGAGCTTGAGTATGGAGATGAACGAGGAATGCCGTAGTAATCTATATTCCAAAGTAATACAATTTATTCCAATCAAGTAATAAAGTTACAATACGAAACAGTTACATACCAACACGATTCAACATCCTCCCAACTAGCCTAACAGTCTACTAATTATACCATAAGTATTTCAGACACTATAGCACGAAGGTATGTTAGGAGCTTCTGTTAAAGATAGACTCCAAGAACTAAGTCAGGCTTTCCTATTTATCCCCACCGGACAGACCAATTCCTAACTCCCCCACCGCGTCTATAATAGGATCACCTCACCTTGGCTAAAACAATGAAAAGAAAGAAACTGGCATATATATATATTTATAAATACATTTAAAATAAAAAGGTTCAGATAGTAGTGGCTATAGTTGTTTGTAACAGTATTTGATTGTTTTTATTTGTTTTAATTTTTATTTTAATAATTGACAGATTTGTTTTTTAAATTGTATCTCTGTCCAAATGGTGCAGATATCTAGATTTTGTTTTGATTAATTCCCTGACAGGTTTTTTTTATTTTGAACAGCGGAGAAATTTGCATCATCTTTCTGTTCTCGCTTAAATCCGTAATTCTGCGAGCGAACTTGCAATTAAATAATTAGTATAGTCACCTTTAAATGGTAAATTCATGAGAATGAATAAGAATGAAAATTATATACTTTCAAAATTGCTTTTTATCAACTGTCTGTTTACTAAGTAGTTTTGGAGTAGTATCGTTCTTTGTTCATGTTAGTACACATAACACCTAAATTGTTCCTAGATAACACATACTTACATTCCTGTTACTACCTAGTTACGTGGGAACTACCCTAACAGGCTGTAATTTAAAGGGTTACCAAAAATTGTAAACCCTCCTCAAGACTGAAATTAAAAAAGCATGACCCTCCCCCATTTCCCTCTGTGTCTCATCATGTAAAATTCCAATCTCTCTCTAAGTTAAAAGCAACTGGAAATGTTAACAGTCAGCCTGGAAGAGGACGTGTCTGTATTAACCACACGCATAGTGAGGAGGATGGTTTGAATGGCCAAAGAATTTCCAAGGATCACAGGTGTAGAATTGCAGAATTTAGTTGGGTCTTGTATGGCGTCACATCAGTGTCAAAACTCACGCGCACGCACTTTCCACTTCGAGAAGAATAGATAGAGTCGAGAGAGCAGAAACACAAGCTGCGCGTGCAGAGGACCAAACTCGCGCACACGCCGGTGCCACTTCGAGAAGAAAAAATTGAGTCGAGAGAGCAGAATATGACGTTGAGAGAGCAGAAACACAAGCCGCGTGAGCGAGGCACTAGTCACGCGAGAGTATAAACATTCTGAGAGGCACAGATACCGATGCGTGGAATTTCTCAGCGACTTCTCAAAATTCACCTGCGCCTTCTCGAAATCGCCTGCCCCTTACTTGACAAGTGTTTGCACTCACGAAACAGTACACAGTACCTCAAGTATGATTGGTAGACGTATTGCTTAATCACATGTGTTCTTTTTGTTACATTGCCGTTGATTGGCTCATTTAAAAGCCCGGGACCTATAAATTGTGACCGAGCTATCATTGGCCATTAGTGCAATATGGCAGACCCGCAGCAACCTACTTCAGTTCAGGTAAGCGAGCTAGCTACAGTAATTCACCTTAATAATTTCAGAATAGATTTTTTTTTGTAAAAATAAAGAAAAAGTTGCCAGTAGATATCTGCAATGTTATTTAGCTAGCTATTTTTTCCCCAGTTCATCTACTAGGGCAAAATGCTTCAGATGCAGCTAGTCTCAGTCAGTTAGCTAACTCATGTCATATTGGATGTCATGTCATATTGCGACACAGTTGGATGTGTCGCATTATTAATGTGATATAAATATACCAGATTGGAATACAATTATTAGCAGCCTTTGTTCTGTTGCATTATTATTTTGTCTAGCCATATATGAATCATATTGGAGCAGTTACAGCAAGTGTGTAGTACTGTAGGTAACTTCCACAAGACTTTGTGGATCATGCTTGTTCATATTTATTGGTAAACATAGCTGCTGTCTAGCTTTCCGCCTGCTTCTCGCTATAACCATCACTATTCCATTTCTTTTGCTAGACTATTATAAAAGAGCATAACTATTGCTACAGCTAGAAAATAAAAGGTCACTCGAAAATGTGCAGTTTCACTGTATTGGGGGGGTCCGGAGGGGTCCGGGGCTGTCCGAAAACCAGTCAGAAAATACTAAACAGATTTTTGAAATTTACTTCATATCTAATGTATAACCTTAACACTTTAAAGCAATACAGTTTGAAGTTTGCGTGATGCAACATATCGTTAAATTAAGCCTATATACTTATAGGTCCAGAGCCTGCTGGTTTTCTGTTCTACCTCATAATTAATTGTATTTGCCTAGTGTCCTAGGTCTAAAAATTCAATGATTAGATAGATGGTTGAAAATTGGAAAAAAAACTGAGTGGAACTGGCTGAGGTCCAGATTTGAAGATTGGTGGTAACTATATTAGTATAGATGTCTACCACTCAGGATGTACTTTAAAGTCTTTGCTAATTTCAATAAATTCATTTTTTTCTACAGCAACAGTTCAGGGGAGATGTGGAGTCTGCCACGAGAAACCTTATTCAGGTTATTCGAGGTGCACTCTCTGACAATGAAAGCAGACGGACAGAAGCAGACGGACAGATGCAGACAGAGGGCCAGCCGAACGCCATTTACATCAAAGGCCCAACCAACCTCAAACTACTGTTCAACATGAGATGGCCAGGTTATTTGAATTTGATAAGTACCAAAAATGAGTTAAGGTTCAGTATTAATGCACCGCTAAAAATATTAATGTACATACAGTTTAGGGTTAAATGAACTTGCTTGGTTATTTTGCACTCTCACTTTATTCGGTAGATATCATGATGTTTGACCCCCCCCCCCCCAGTAAGTTTGACCGAAGGTTGTGTTGAGATGTAAAGTGTAGTATTTTTATCAAAGTATTCTCTTAGCCTTTCACTTATTTCTGATTAGGTTAATGAACTATAGGTAAAACGGTCAAACCATTGTTCTCCCTAAGTTGTGCATTTCTCCACCCACAGCTCCTACTAAAACAATCATGGGTTTAAATTGAGGATTATTGTTGACCTATACATTAGCATTGGCCTAAATTGTATGGAGGAGGATGGTGAACTGGAATGCAAGGTGCCTCATTCTCCCTTACAACTTGTAAAATAGACTAACATTTCATTACACTACTGTTTCCACAGGTCGTTCCCAGTGTTTTTCCAGGGAAGAGGTAAAAGGACCAGCCAGAGGAGCCTAATAAAAACCAAGCTTACTTCTGCAAAGCATGTTAAATCAGCTCCAATGCAGTTTTACCTCCTTAACAAAAATGTTAACCGTACTCCTAAAAGTATGGAGGAGTTAATGCTGCTGCAGGCAGGACTGGGACACAGAACGGTTCCAGTACCAGAAGAGGCAGACCATGCTGAGGTATCATGTTTTGATGAAATAAATTGGTGCTATGAGTTTCGTAATAGGGAATGAATTTCATTCACAATATAAATTTAGTTCTGATTTAGATCTGGCTTGAGATTATGTGGCACGTTAACCACTGTAATGGCCCCAAAAATGCTTCCTAACTTCCACATTAAGCAGACAAACAAGTCCGCAGAGAAAGGGCCCCCTGAGTACTCAGTGTTTTAAGCACCTGCGTTACAATGCAACTGTGTCGCTTTGAGTAGGGTTTGCATCCTAATCAGGCCATTGCCGTTTGTGGACCTTGGGGGGGCCCACTGGGTGGTGCATATTGGTCCATCACTGTCCTGGGGAAGGGAAAGTATTTCCGTGTGACACTGCGTTCAGCCATGTTTCTGGCAGGTCTGTTGCTTCGAACCTGGCTAAGCATAAGACAGTTTCCTCCTACATATTGGCTCAAGTTGAAAACCTGGTTAAGGGAGGGGGTGTAAAATAGCAGACCAGGTGTTTGGACAGGTCTCGGATGAAGCGTTTTGGTGAACTACAACTCTCCTGAACCCATAGGACAGTTGCAAGCAGCGAAACAAGGTTGTAATATGGAACTGGACACTCGATATTGGGATGAGAATGGGGGTTAAAAAAATTTGTATTTATCTTTAAAACATTAATTAAAATAGCATGTGGAGTTCAATGTGAAAGTGTAAAATGTATTTGTTTCATTATGTTTGCGGTCAACTCTTTTCATATTCATATTTTGTCTCTGCATATGCACAGCTCTCCCAACTACTACATCAACATTTTCCAAAAATTGCCAATTTGGAAGGTAGATGGCTCTTGTACAAGGCACTAGGTAAATATTGAACAAAATGTTATTTGGGTTTTCTCCACCATCAATAACCTTTAGTACTACCCATCTATGATACATTGTCTCTAGTTTCAGACTTTCAGTATCCTTAAAGCAACTCAGGTCACAGACAGTTTTTTTTTCAGTGATTCATCCAATTTAATCTGAAAGCAAAGTTTTATTGTTTACAGGTGGAACAGGCCAAAGGATGCTGCCTGTTGTACCCCCAGAAGCCTAAGGGTACAGTGGGCAGTATTTAAAGACTGTAATTGGTGTTAAAGGCACATTGTATATAGTTCCGCTACAGGAGGAGCTGGACACTTCCCCACTACCACCTGATGCAAGAGAGTTCAGTAAAATGCCAAAGGCCTCATGCCAGCATTGTTGCAAAGCAATGCCACTTCAACTGTTGGCACTGCATGTGCAAACGTGTAACGTTGATGGGCTATCATCAGATGATGATTGTTTTCTTATTTCTGGAAAGGTAGATCAATTTTTTGGACACAATTACTTAACAGCTGTATGTTGCTATGTTGGTTGCTAGTTTATTTCTAGTGTCTATCAATGAAGACTGACTTTGTTCTTGACAAAAATGGTTTCTAAATATGTATATTGGGGATGTTATGTGTAATGTAAACTGTATATATTAGTCTTCCACAGATGTGTCATATGCTGGAGATTCATCAAGCGTGAATGGAAAAATCATTGAAATTAAGGTTATGCATTGCTTTATCTGTTTAGAAAAAAGCAAAACTAAATAAACATTTACTCTTTGCATATAATATTAGAAAACGTTTCTTACATAAAGAACTTCTCTTTTTGGTTTATTCAGGTCACCTGTCCAGTCTGCTTGGTTGAATTCCAAAAGGATTTGATTGAAATCCATGCTAGCCACTGTGGTGAAAAGTATGATTATCTGTATCATTGTATCACCTCCATTACTATGACTAGAGAGCATGTCAAGTCTTCAGACTCTGAAGAAGATGCCAGCTGCACAGAGAATATTGACCCAAGGGCTGAAAAAACAACCTTTAAAAGGTGTCACTTCACGTACATGAACTATCATCAAATTTTTTCACTATAATCATACCCCCCCCCATAATCATACTCCCCCCCATCACACCTAATGAATATTACATTCATTAGGTGTGATGAATGTAATATATAAAAAAAAAGATCTTAACATTCCCTTTTTAATTTCAAGCTTGGAAGATGTGGTTGAATCCCTCCAGGAAAAAGTGGAGAAGACAAGCACTTTTCACATCTGTGTCTCCAGGGAACACATTTTGGAAAGAGGCCTGCTGCAATGGAGAAGACAAAAGAAGGCCTCTCCCAAAAGCATGCTGAAGGTGACCTTTATTGGTGAAGCAGGGATAGACACTGGTGCTCTCCGAAAGGAGTTTTTGACTGGTATGTTTTTGATTTTCATGAGTGATTGTGCATTAGTCACAAGGGCAGCAGTTAATGATTTTGATGTTGGGCCAGGTACCAAAATATTGCTAGTCTGAATCCCTGAGCTGACACAGGAAATACGTTATTGTCCCCATGCGCATGCACTTAACCTAAACTGTTTCTGGAAGTTGGTCTTGGTAAGAGTATCTGGTAAATGACTCATGTCTGTTTACAATTAATAGTAATTATTTGATCAAGGTTATTGATGAATGACCTGAAACATTTTTTTATTTTAAATTAAGAAATAGTCACAGCAATCATGAGACGATACTTTGAGAGAAGCAGCTCAGAGAAGTGCCCTAAGTATTCCTGGTCTGACATGGACAGTGGTGTGTTCCGGTATGTACTGTATGGAATCAAATATGCTTTTACAAATCTTTGTTTCTTTGTCTCCACCTTATCAATTGTAATATTCAGTACTAACACACTGAAGTTGAGTAAAACCAAGCTGATTAATTGTTTCAACAGGACCTTGGGTGAGGTTTTGTGCACCAGCTTGGCTCAGGGTGGTCCTGCGCCATCATTCTTCAGCAAATGGTGCTACAAAGTCCTCTGCTGTGGAGAGGTAGACTACACTGCACTGACAAAGGATGATGTGTTTGACTCAGAGTTCAAATTTCTGATTACAAGGGTAGGTAAGATATCTGATATACAGTTGTGCTCAAAAGTTGGCATACCTTTGGAGAATTGGTAATATATGTACCATTTGTAAAGAACATGAGTGAGGGCCATTTGGGGGATTTCTGTTATCATTATGATTTTAAAAGGAGCCAAACAACTATGTGATAATAAATGGCTTCATATGATAACTATCCTTCAAAGTTATTGGGTGCTGTCAGTTGTTTTTGCATGATCAGTCATATTTTCAAAATCAATGCCATAATTTCAAAACTTATGAGCAGGATGTTTCCCCAAACTTATGAGCACAACTGTAAGCTAGTGTTATTCTATAAATAGCCATAAAATTGTAAATTCAACCACTGGGATTAAATTGAAGGGGGAACTGTAGTTTAGTGGAATTTCTACTCATTTTGTGGAATCTTTTATTAAGGTGGAATCTTCCACTGAGGAACAACTGCAAGAGTTGACAAATGACATTATCAACTGTGGCTATACAGGCCGTATTACAACACAAAACAATGAGGCCATTGTTCGGTATGTTATGGATTGTGGGAAACATGGTTTAGTTTAGGGAAACATCCTTTCTGTATCTTACCACAGTGTGTCAGCTTTGGTTAAAGTACCTCAATGAGGACCAACCTGTACAGCTGAAGATTTCTCTCATTGTCCATTTTTTGTTAATAATTAATACTTGCTCAATTCTCTCAAGTGCAATCGTCCGCCACGCTGTACTGCGCCTGATGCCAATGTTGCAGGAGATTCGTAAGGGTCTGAAGCTCCATGGCTTACTGGAGATAATGGCGAGCTACCCAGACATCTGCCAATTTCTCTTTGTTCCTGGCAATGTTGTGAAAGTGAGTAAAACAACACAAACTATCTATTGAAGTGTTGACTAATAATAATAATCTTCTATCTGAACATCTGCCTAAATATGTAAATTTGAGTGTTTATGTTGAGTGTTTAACTCAATGTGTAATTCCTATATCTACTGTATGTATTTATTCATTATTGTACACTGAATTCCTGTGCACTGGAGAAATTTATTTCCAGTCAGCAATCTGACAGGCACCTGTGCCACCACAAGGACTTGGAAGACTGAAGAGGGAAGACATTCATTTTGATGACTACCCCCCTATCCCCGCTATTACAGATGGTGCTGGCCTATTCTTGCGAGCAAAATTTGAACCATGGTCACAAATGCTAAATACCAGGCAGAGGCTTTCCAGTTGTACCATCAGGGGCTATGTGGCGCACTATCCAAGGCATGGTTATGGTATACTCACCGTACTCCAAACTCTGAAATTTTTGTCCATTGCATCCTGATGCTGACTTTATTATGGCCTCTTGTCGACCAGAAAAACACGAAAAGGGTTCTGCCAAAGAGAGGATAGAGACCCAAGTGAGTGATTTCTTTCAGGACTTCCTGCATGACCTTGAAAGTAAGCCATGTACTGTATGCTCTCCAGAGTATTAGCCCTTACCTTTAGATGTTTTGATGATTGTACTTAAGGGCAGTGTAAAGGGAGTTCATAACTAACCAGTGGCTTCAATTTCAATTTTTTTTGTTGTTCGATGATAACTGGTTAGTTATGAACTCCCTTTACCTGAATTAGGTACTACCTTAACCTGGTAAACGCAACTGAGTATTTTTCACAACTCTGCTTGGGGGTGGGGTACTGTGATAAGCCCTTTTACAACAGAACTAGTCGCATGCAATTTCTTAGGAAAGTGGGTGCTCATAAGAACAATTAGTGGAAATTAATTTTTAATTGGTCTGAAATTGAGCAATTAAGGGTTATTAAATACTTGCAGTTTAGTTTAAACTATGTATAGCAGCCAACCTTAGTATTTGGTTTTCTGTGTAGAACCTTTGGTACTTAATGCTTTGAAAGGATTAATGGACTGTATCCACTCGCTTAGATATGGAACAGAATCCTGATGGAGCCAGGAGGATGATGACCTGGATACTGGACCCAAGCCCCCAACAGTCTCTAAGGTGTTACAGTGGCTAACAGGGCAGCAGCATCTACCCATCCTACCATCGGAACAAAGAAATTTCCAAATCCACCTATAATTTGACCATGATTGTATGGAACGTTTGGGGGTGCACTCTGTATGCTATCCCATAGTGAGTGCTTGTGCAAACACTATCACGTTTCCTGTCAAACACCTGGAAACATACAAAAACTTCAAAACAATTATGATTATTTGGGGGGGGGGGGATGTTGTCTGGGATGTTGTCTGTTAGTGGCCCACATGTCTGTTAACTTATACAGTTGTTTCTGAGAATTTGGAATTGTGAACTGACATGTTCAGGCACTAGGGTCACTCATTTTGCCATAGTTGAACAGTATCCATACAGTTAAACAGTAGTGGAATGCCTGTCTGCAGGAGTGATCCATGTTGTTATGGGACACTGTACCTCATTCGGTGGTCAGTTGGCCAAGAAATGTTATCTTGTAACAATAATATACATGAACATTTAAGAATTTAGTGCCACTTATTGAGTACTTCTGCAGCCTTACAGCTAGGCTGTGTAGTAATTGCACTTAAACCTGTTAAATGTTACAAACACTACTTTTTGTAGTGACAGTTTATTTTAAAAACAAAGGCTTTGAGTGTATTTGATCTGTGTTGTTACATAATGAGATTTGCACCATTTGTTATACATTTAATTTAATCCCAGGAACTATTAAAATATTTGCTATTTCACCAGTGTCTATACATACAGTTTACTATAAATCCCCAAATCATTTGATTAACAGTTGCTTTCATTATATTTTAGGTAAAACAGTGAACAAATACAAAATAATAATGTTAAATACAAAATAATAATGCTAAAAATAGTTGCCACTATCTGGTTGGATATTCATTCTAATACATGTTATCGAACATGTATTAGATGTTCGATAACATCTAATACATGGAATTGTTGGGGGGCACTGTTCTGTCATGCTATTCAACTCTGGTACTGAAGGGATGAAACATTTGTTAATGAGAAAGAATAACTCAGTTCTATAGCATTAAAAAACTGTACTGTGAAACTAAATTCTAAATGGACAAAGTGTTATTTGGTGACATGTATACTCAGTGTAGTCCATTCACATACAGAATGCAGATTACATAAATGTCACGTCCATGAGAGTTGGAGGGTGCTGTAGGGTTAACTGTTGATTAAAGGTCTGCCATCTCTTCTGTGGTCAAGGGACTTTCAAATTCAGGCACCACAATCCCTGCATCCAAGTCCTGGTCATGCCCAGCCTCCCAATACATCTCTGGCTCTTGCAGACCCTATCAATACATTAGTTAATGCCACACATGGTCTTTCTGGAAACAAAAACTATATTCCAATTTAAAACTACAACTAGTGAGTACTACAACACCTGTGGATCAACATCAAGAACGTTGTTCTGCATGAGTCCCAACTGCCACATCTGCTCAGGACTAAGACTGCCTTCTGTTCGAAGGGGGTGGTGGTTCCAGCCATCAACAAAAGTTTTTAAGTCTGCCTGGATTCATGGCATGAACACATAGTGTAAGCAGAACATGTGATGTGTACCTGAAAGGTCCAGAAGACCATCTTCCTCCAGACAGTGGAACACATCATAGTACTTGCTGGAAACTGAGATCCAGACATCACGCCAAAGACGTTCAATCCTACAAAATAGTTCAAATACATTACATAATACTGTGAAATATGTGTGAGTAGTGTTGAGTCAAACTTCCTCCTGTAAAATGTTCTACATTTTGTTTTACCAAAAGATCTGAAGTTGAAACAGGCATTTTAGCAAAAAAAAAGCAAAATCCAACACATCCGGCACTTCTCAAAGTATGTGGTGGGCCAGCTATTTAATAATAGTATTAATATACAAACAATATGCATAACAAGAAAAGGTTTATTCTCACCTCTGATTATGAATGCTTTTTCCTGATATGAAGCTTCCTCTGCCAGTTCCACGCACAGAAAACATAAAACAAGCTATATCCACATTCTCTACCCCCTGGTCTGCTCTTACTCTAAAATGAAGATGATTGGTATCAGGTTTTACAGTCTGTTAAAAAAGGCAACCAAATGTCAATGTTTAGCAAAAACATTTGTCAATGAGAAATGGAAGCATTGATAGGATTTCACCAATAACCAGGAAAACAAATAAAGTGGTGGCAGGGAATGCTTTATACTAGAGTAAAAGGTAATCTGCAGACATTTAAAACATTACCTTGAAGGTATTCCATGGCTTTGTGTTGCTTCCAAGAAGAAGTCAAAAGCAGTTGAGGCTTTATTGTTTGTGGCAGCACCCAAGTACATGATCTATACACAGTAAAAAGCACTCACACGCTGGGTATGCCTTTCAATCATAATGTAATAAATGTAATCCCCTTCAACCTGCCACTACATATCCTTAAACATAACCAACATGTTCCTGTAGGCTGGTAAAAATGTATTTGACCTTTTCATACTAATTGAGTGCAAAATTACCAATCAGGTATTGTAGTAACATTCCACAGGGTTAGTTTAATATATTCTAAATGATGGCTCTGCATTTTAGCAGTGACACAGTTGAGTAAATCACATTTACCATTGAATTTGCAAGTGTTGGGCTGCTGGTTCTGGACCATGCCAGCAAAGGTTGAACAAGCGCTTCTCAGGTGACGACACTTACCTTTCTGGAGAATCCATCTACACCTCCAAAGATAACAATATTGTACCTGGGGATATAATTATAATTTAAACATATGAATTCATGAAGGATTGATAACTGAACTTTTGAACAGTGCATACCGTATCAACTTATGATTAGTGTCCACATGCACTAATGACAGGGGCCCTGGTACAGAGTACATTCTCCGCACCACACATCCAAGCTGAGCCATTCTGGACAGGATCCCAGCAGAATCCACCCGGTGCATTGAGGCAACCATTCTTCTCCATTGTATCCGAAGACCCAAGGACTGTAATCCTTTCATCATTCTGTAGCCAGCATGTGGTATTTCAGTCTTTATAGTAGTCACCACATTGTCAAGCTCCTGGTCTGTAATGGAGCTGTATGATTTCTCAACAGACAGACCAAAGTCTTGCATCTGTCGAAAGATGGTTCTTCTGGACACACCCATTAGACAGGCTATGAAAGGCACAGGCAGTTGAGTGTCCAGCATTTCCTTCAACTTTTCTCTTTCCACAACAACGACAGGACGCCCTTGCACACCTGCCACAGTTTCCACTTCCACATTTGGAAATGTAAATGCCACCCGCTCACTTACAAGACCATGGAGCTCATTAAGCGAATCTATGAAGACTGTGGGTAGTTGAACATAACTCGAGAACGACTGTATTAGAATCAGCTCCTGGCGACACAAGAATTGCATGTAGTCCAGGTTCATTGGTAACTGAACATATGTAATTTGTTGTATTGCAAGATCTGTTTGGTTATATATAAATTAAGTGACACTGGAACTGGAACGCCACTCTGCCAAAACCAAACTTCGCTCAACCCAACAGCATGTAAAACATGGGCTTCAGTTTACTTGACTGGCTAGTGGCTAACAATGATGTAGATTAGCTGGCTAGGTATCCAATTTAGGATTACATGACATGAGCTGATTGACTGAGACTAGCTGCATCTGAAGCATTTTGCCCTAGTAGATGAACTGGGGAAAAAATAGCTAGCTAAATAACATTGCAGATATCTATTGGCAACTTTTTCTTTATTATTACAAAAAAAAAATCTATTCTGAAATTATTAGGGTGAATTACTGTAGCTAGCTCGCTTACCTGAACTGAAGTAGGTTGCTGCGGGTCTGCCATATTGCACTAATGGCCAATGATAGCTGGGTCACAATTTATAGGTCCCAGGCTTTTAAATGAGCCAATCAACGGCATTGTAACAAAAAGAACATGTGATTAAGCAATACGTCTACAAATCATATTTGAGGTACCGTGCACTGTTTCGTGAGTGCAAACACGTGTCAAGTAAGGGGCAGGCGATTTCGAGAAGGCGCAGGTGAATTTTGAGAAGTCGCTGAGAAATTCCACGCATCGGTATCTGTACCTCTCAGAATGTTTATACTCTCGCGTGACTAGTGCCTCGCTCACGCGGCTTGTGTTTCTGCTCTCTCAACGTCATATATTCTCGAAGTGGCACCGGCGTGTGCGCGAGTTTGGTCCTCTGCATGCGCAGCTTGTGTTTCTGCTCTCTCGACTCTATCTATTCTTCTCGAAGTGGAAAGTGCGTGCGCTTGAGTTTTGACACTGATGTGACACCATAGTCTTGGGGTCAGAAAGTCTCCAAAACTATGATCAGACATAACCACAAGTTGTTTGGGAGGGTTTCCATACAAAAGCCTTTGCTTTCATCAAACAACAAACTCAAGCGCTTACAGTTTGCCAAACCTAACTGGAACTTTCAATAGGACCGGGTTCTATTGTCAGACCAAAAAATAGGTTTTTGGAAACAAACACCAGAGGTGTGAGGTTCCGTGTCTACCTCTTCTGTTGTTTTTCTTTTTGTGTTTTCGATGCCCTTGTATTTTGGTTTCTGTTTGTTATTTTCTATTATCTTGAACAAAACTTGTGTCCTTTGTTGTTCAACCACCTGTGTCACACACCTGTTCCCAATTAGCATTCGCTATTTAGTTTGTTCAGTTCTGTTCCCTCATGATGAGGTGTTGTTGTTTGTCACTTGTTGCTCAGCATACTAAGCCTGTTTAGATTGTTCTGTTTTCGCCTTCTCAGTTTACCGACTCTAGCTAATCCTTTTTGACTATTCTGCTTGCCTTGTATTTTTGCCTGCCGTTTTTGACTACAAGCCTGCCTTCTCGACTACCTGCCTGCCTAGTGTTTCGGTACCGTTGCCCGCCTGTATTGGTTTACTGTGTTTCGTCCATTTGCCTGCCTGACCACGATTACCTGCCCAAAGCCTTTAATAAATCTGCCTGTCGCTCTGTGTCTAGGAACACACCACTTCTGCCATTGCTGAGCGATTCATGACAATAGGTGGGTTTGGTGTGGACAGAAAGATAACCATGAAGACAAGTACCTTGTATTATGCCAATAATTGTGGCACATATGAGAAAAATATTTGCTCATATAAGAATTTTTCACAGATCGTTTTGTTAATATTTACCAAGAGTGCCAGTATTAATGGAGGGCACTCTAGTCATTGTCAACAAATGAGGAAGAATTATAATTTGGGATGGACTAAAGGTGAAAAAATTTTGGTTTGGTTTCTCTTGCTTGAACAGTTGAAGAGCTATAGTGATAATTAATGTAAATACAAGGTCAGAATTGTGTGTCAGTTTGGTATCTAGCTTGAACAGTTCTGGAGATGCTTTTGGTGGATTATTTCCACTAAATTAGCCTATAAAAACAACAAGTGTCAACAAAAGTGCTGTACAATCAAAGTATCTTGGACAGCAAAAGGAAAACCATGCATAAAACATATGGCTAACTAAACATATTTTCATTAGGACATGACAGACATAAGCACAACTTCCTACCCATTTGCAGACTGAAATGCTCTAGAAAAAAGATAAATCCCACCCTTGAGGTGGGATTTAAAAACGTCATTACTAGTAGAAGACCTAATATACACCAACCAGCCATACCTTTATGACCACCTGCCTAATATTGTGTAGGTCCCCCTTTTGCCGCCAAAACAGCCCTGACCTGTCAAGGCGTGGACTACACAAGACCTCTGAAGGTGTGCTGTGGTATCTGGCACCAAAATGTTAGCAGCAAAACCTTTATGTCCTGCGAGGTTGCGAGGTTGGGCCTCCATGGATGAGACTTGTTTGTCCAACAGATAGCACAGATGCTCGATTGGATATAAGGTCTGGGGAATTTGGAGGCCAAGTCAACACCTTGAACTCGTTGCTGTATTCCTCAAACCATTCCTGAACCATTTTTGCTTTGTGGCAGGGCGCATTGTCCTGCTGAAAGAGGCCAATGCCATCAGGGAATACCATTGCCATGAAAGGGTGCACATGGTCTACAACAATGCTCAGGTAGGTGGTGTCAAAGTAACATCCACATGAATGGCAGGACCCAAGGTTTCCCAGCAGAACATTGCCCAAAGCATCACACTGCCTCCGCCGGCTTGCCTTCTTCCCATAGTGCATCCTGGTGCCATGTGTTCTCCAAGTAAGCGACACGCACCTGGCCATCCATATGATGTAAAAGAAAAAATGATTCATCAGACCAGGCCACCTTCTTCCATTGCTCCATGGTCCATTTCTGGTGCGCTTTCGGAAGTGGACAGTTGTCAGCATGGGCATCCTGACTGGTCTGCAGCTATGCAGCCCCATACGTAACAAACTGCGATGCACTGTGTGTTTTGACACCTTTCTATCAGTACCAGCATTAACTTTATCAGCAATTTGAGCTACAGTAGCTCGTCTGTTGGATTGGACCACACGGACCAGCCTTTGCTCCTCACGTGCATCAATGAGCTTTGGCTGCCCATGACCCTGTCACCGGTTCACCGCTTTTCGTTCCTTGGAACAATTTTGATAGGTACTGACTACTGCAGTCCGGGAACACCCCACAAGGGCTGCAGTTATGGAGATGCTCTGACCCAGTCGTCTAGCCATCACAATTTGGCCCTTGTCAAAGTCGCTCAGATCCTTACGCTTGCCCATTTTTCCTGCATCTAACACGTCAACTTTGAGGACAGAATATTCACTTGCTGCCTAATATATCCCACCCAATGACAGGTGCCATGATGAAAAGATTGTCAGTGTTACTAACGTCACCTGCCAGTGGTCATAATGTTATGGCTGATCAGTGTATATTATAGCTAGGAAAATACACCAATTTGACCCAGGCCAAATTGTGATGGCTAGACGACTGGGTCAGAGCATCTCCGGACAGGGCCCAACAGTCAATCCACCCACATTGCCAAGCATCAACCAAAGGGACACCGAGTATTGTCAGCAGAGTACACCCCAAATACACAATGGATGCAACGGAGAGACAATAACAAGCCAGTGACTCCGCCCCCAAATGGCATTGGAGAGAGGGCATCCCAGTTGTGATGAGCCCACCTGGCAAGACAGCAAGGGTGGACAGTATCAAGCCTTTCCGTTCACCTTCACATCCCTGGGCCAGACTGCACTTAACCATAGACCATGCTGAAGAGATGAGTCTTTAGTAGACACTGGAAAGTTTGCACTGAGTCTGCATTTCTAACCTTAATTGGCAGATCAATCCACAGTAGTGGAGCTCTATGAGAGAAAGCCCTGCCTCCAGCTGTTTGTTTAGAAATTCTAGGTACAATTAGAAGGCCTGCATCTTGCGATCTTAGGTCACGTGTAGGTATGTATGCCTGGATCATTTCAGTGAGGTAAGTAGGAGCAAGTCCATGTATTGCTTTATAGGTTAACAATAAAACATTAAAATCAGCCCTAGCCTTAACAGGTAGCCAGTGTAAAGAGGCTAGCACTGGAGTAATATGTTCACATTTTTTTGTTCTATTTAGGATTCTAGCAGCCATGTTCAGCACTAATTGAAGTTTATTTATTGATTTATCAGGGTAACTGGAGAGGAGAGCAATACTGAAATTTAATCTAGAAGTGACAAAAGCATGGATTAGTTTTTCTGCATCAGTTTTTGATAAAAAGTTCAGAAGATGGAAAAAGGCAGCTCTTGAGATATATTTTATATGTTCATCAAAGGAGAGATCGGGGTCGAGGGTAACGCTGAGGTTTCTCACAGTTTTTTGGGATACAACCCTACAACAGTCGAGATTCACTGTAAGTTCTGCCAAAAACACCCTTTGTTCCTTGGGTCCTAAAACGAGCATTTCTGTTTTTCTTGAGTTTAAAAGCAAGAAGTTCTCTGTCATCCAGAATAAATTTTGGATTGTTTTTGTTCACCTCAATGAGGTTGGAGAAATAAGCTGATCGAGCAGCTGTGAGTGCTTTTCAGTATTGTAGGGTACTGTCTATCCAGGCCAGTCTTAATACTTCCAACTTGGTGGAGCGCCACTTTCGCTCAAATTTACTGGAGGCTTGCTTGTGTGATCTTGTATTGTCTGTGTACCAGGGAGCTGCTAACGTCTTGGTACCAGATACCACAGCACACCTTCAGAGGTCTAGTGGAGTCCATACCTTGATGGGTCAGGGATGTTTTAGCGGCAAAAGGGGAACCTATACAATATTAGGCAGGCATTATGTTATGGCTGATCGGTATAGATGCTATTGTAAACAAAATTATTATTGCATAAACCAATGGCGTATAAATTAACATGGGGAAAATATCCACATGGTAATAAAATAGTCCTTAAAAAAAAAAAAAATTAGTCTCATAGCTGTATGGAGCTCCGCTCTTTACTTATTTCACTCCAGCAAGAACGGAGCGGAGAGACCATTGTAACAGCAATTTTCTTATGAAGGATTTAGCAGTTAGCTAAATGCTAAGGAGCAATAGAGAAGCCTCTAGGCATCTCTATGGTTGTCTAGGGGTGCTAATCAGGGCTTGACAGCAGGGATGCCTCTAAGTTTTTGGTTGTCCTGAATTAGAGGCAACTGCCCTGTGTTGCCTCTAACTGGAGATCATATTTCTGTTTTTCCCCACTGCTGGGTGGATTATTGTTTGTGCTACGTGCCCTTAAGTTCTCAGATGTTACCGCTCCTTTTTGTTGTTTTTTGTGAGAACGAATAAAAGGAATGTCTCTACCCTTGCTCTGCACCTTCTGTCCTGCCACACAACCGTGACTCTTAACCTATAAAAAGCACATTGGATAGAGACTGCATACATTTGGTACCTAAATTACTTGAAAAACAAATTTTCACACACATTTTATGATACTGATAAGTCACTGGATTTGCTGCATAGGACAGGAGGGATCAGTGGCTAAAAAGAAAATGTTATATACGTACATGTGGGATCACAGTTGACCACCAGATAAGAAAATATTAACACTAGCTGGTTTTGCATCAGTTCAGTTTGTTTCATGCAAGGGCTAAGACCAGAATAATATCATTTTGGAGAAAGATATGCTGCAAGCAATAATGGGAGCTGAGAATTTTTTAAATTATACCTTTTATTAGAATGATAAAGTAATGATTTAATGTGAAGTTAAAATGAGTTGTTATTGTTATCACTGCATATTTATATTTTCTGAAAACAATGTAATTTGTTTTTGAAGAAGTGACGATAACATTTAATGTGGACAATTTTCCAGCACAGTCATCTTTTGTACTATTTATTTGTCTTCTCACTTTGTCACCAGGTTTCATTAAGTGCAATTAGTAGTTATGAACTTGCCCTGGAAAATCAAAGATAGAAACATACGTACGTGTTCCAAGACATGCTTCTTATACATCTGGACTTTGAATTTAGTTTGTATTGGTACCACAACATTACAATATAGTGCTTAAATGGCTGTGCCAGTCGGGTGGCCCGCTGTAACACAGTAATATTAATGTTTGTGATTAAACCACATCTCCATAGAAAAAAATATTAAAGTGAGCCAGAAGAACCATAAAACAGTGTGTGGAGAAAAACATGTTATATATTTATATTTAAAAAAAACTTGCGGCAGGCTTCCAGGGGAAAATAGAAGGTCTCCATCGGTCTCAGAGTTGAAATACCCCTGTCATTATAATATACGGCTGTTTGTTTGCGGGAGATTTGAAACTACTCCAAACTGTCAAATGACCCACATCAGTAAAAAATGAAAACAAACGATGAGGAAAATAACTTCAAATATGAAATACTCCAGCCATATATCTTGGAAGTGGGAGCCACATAGCTCAGGTGTGACATTCTTTGGATGCCATGCATGAATAATGGCAAATAGAGGAGAATGAACAGTTGATGTATTTGCAGTTCCATGTGGTGCAGCCCATTGCTTTATTGCTTTCAGATTTTTGCAGTTTTTGCAAAAAGAGGTTCCTGGTGGCAACATGGTCAAGTTGAGAAAATTACAGCTTTGACCAAAGACTGGTGGGAAGGGCATTGATACACACACCAAAAGGCACATACAGTTTGGTCCGGAAATATTTGGATATTGACATAATTTTCCTAATTTTGGCTCTGTACGCCACCACAATGGATTTGAAATGAAACAACCGAGATGCCATTGAAGTGCAGACTTTCAAGTTTAATTCAAGGGATTGAACAAAATTATCATATGAAACATTTAGGAATTGCAACCATTTTCATACACAGTTCCCTTATTTCAGAGGCTCAAATGTAATTGGGCAAATTACCACAATCAAATAAAATTTAAATTTTTAATACTTTGTCTAAAATCCTTTGCAGCCAATGACTGCTTGAAGTCTGGAATGCATGGACATCACCAAATGCTGGGTTTCCTCCTTTGTGATGCTTTTCCAGGCATTTACAGCAGTTGTTGTTTGTTCATGGGTCTTTCTGCCTAAAGTTTTGTCTTCAGCAAGTGAAATGCATGCTCGATCGGGTTGAGAACAGGTGATTGACTCGGCCTTTGCAGAACATTCCACATCTTTGCCTTAAAAAAACTGGGTTGCTTTCACAGTATGTTTTGGGTCATTGTCCATCTGTAAAGTGAAGCGCGGTCCAATCAAAAGTTTTTTGCAGGAACATAGTTTGTACTGTAATTTTGTTAATGTTGATGCAGGACATCCATTCATGTAACTAGTGGTTTGCATGAACAATAGGCTAAGTAATATACATTATTCAAGAGATAATATACATAATCCAATTTGTTAATATGATTACAGTGCGGTAACCATTATTAAAAGGTTGACTGGCTACTTGCGTCTTCAAATAGGTGTGACATATACAAAATGTATGGTCGCATTTGGGGTTGATATAGAATTTTGAAGGACAGTTTTATATTGAAGGACACTTACTACGGTTGGCCTATAGGGGGCAGTTTGACGTGGTTGCGTTGGGACTGTTAACGATCCAAACACCTGCGCGTTCTCGTAACTCTTCAAGGAAAAGCCATGACTTTCTCATCATTTATCCTGTTTTCCTGGACGATAAAGTACAAAAGTACACTGGACCTTTCGATACAGTTTGATAACTTGCCTGTTAAAGTGTATGTAGAGGGTTGGAAAAGCGTGGTAATTGTATAACTATGACAGAGACCCATGTCTATGTAAAATGCCGTGACGGTGGTGCATTCCTGTGGAAAAAAACAAATTTGTTACTGTACTGAATTGTTTTTTGAAAACAACTCCTGACAATATCCCTATGATTAATATAATTGAATTTTGTAACTGTATCGTTTAGGAACTTTGCAATTGTTGGACTGTAAGGGTGAGCGATTAGCTAGTTCCTTGTTGTTAGCTGGCTTCGGTTGGTTATTAGCTGGCTCTAGTTAGCTGTAAGCTAGCTCCAGTCAAGTGTTTGTCAGTTCCGGGTAGCACTTTGCTAACTTGCTCAGCCATGTTCTATTTGTGTTAACATGAAGGTAATTTGTTAAACTATCACTATCTAGCCTACTTTATAAATGATGTTTTCAATGTGATTATATTATGAATAGTTTATATTACTTAGGCTATTGTTCATGCAAAGAACTAGGTATTGTACATGAATGGATGTCCTGTATCAACCTTAACAAATTACAGTACTAACTGCTCTTGCAAAAAACGACATGAGTTTATGTCCTGTGTCAACATGAACAAATGACACTACACTCTGTTTGTTAATGCATTTGTAAACCATTAATAAAGTAAGGGTTATCATTGTTAACCGTTTGTTCATGTCTTGTTCATCATTGTTCGTTCAAGGTAACTACTGCATTTGTTAATGGTTGTTCATGTACCCTTATCGGAAAGTGTTACCAAAGTAGGATTGTTGAAAGTAGTTTTTTTTTTTTTTAGGAAACATTTGTTGTGCAAAGTCAATAAAGGAAATGTATGGCTTTTGTTAAGATATTTAAAAGCATTTGACAGACTTAATTACATCTTTTTGACAGTATTTGACAAACTTAATGACATCTTTATGACAAGTCCAAATTGTACCACTGTACTTGAGGTCAAGAAAAATATTCATGACATTGTTATGAATGTATTTGACAGTGTTACAACACGTCATGATAACTTTATGACAAGTCCAAATTGTACCACTGTACTTGAGGTCAAGAAAAATATTCATGACACTGTTATGAATGTATTTGACAGCGATATAATGCGTCATGACATCTTTATGACAAGTCCAAATTGTACCACTTTACTTGAAGTCAAGAAAAATATTCATGACACTGTTATGAAAGCATTTGACAGTGTTATAACACGTCCAAATTGTACCACTGTACTTGAGGTCAAGAAAAATATTCATGACACGATTATGAATGCATTTGACAGTGTTATAACACGTCATGACATCTTTATGACATGTCCAAATTTTGCCACTTTACTTGAGGTCAAGGAAAATATTCATGACACAATCATAATGGTCTCATGACAACCAATGTCTTAACCAACTACATACGACAGTTGTATTTAATGCTACCACATAAAGCTAAATAGTTTCTTCAAGTTTGATAATCAGGCCTGCTATGACATGTTTATGACAGGTAATGTTTCTGACTAACTGTGTCACAGCATGGTTTGGCGTTTGCTCCGTAGCCGAATGGAAGGCCCTGCAACGGGTAGTGGAAATCGCCCAGCACATTACTGGTACCCAGCTCCCGGCCATCGTAGACCTCCAGCACAAGCGGTGTCTGCACAGGAGCGTGCGGCATCATCAGGTACCCTTCACATCCATGCCGCAAACTGCCCTCCTTCCATCAGGCAGGTGGTACAGGTCTCTTCATTCCCGCACCAGCAGGCTCAGGAACACTTTCTTTCCATCTGCTGTAACCCTGCTGAATTCCGTGAACCATCACTAACCATATCCACCCGTTGTACTACTGGACTCTGACACTGCCTTGCCAAGTCTGAAGTTTTCAGTTGTTACAGGTACATGTCTACCTCAGGAACCTCATTGCTGCCATCCCGGCATTTCAGTTGCACATGCTACGCTACTCCTTCAATTTCATTGTATTGAACTTGTTCAATTATGAGCATGTACAGCACTCAATACTTAGTTGGGGCTCCTTTTGCCTGAATTACTGCAGCAATGCGGCGTGGCATGGAGTCGATCAGTCTGTGGCACTGCTCAGGTGTTTTAAGAGCCCAGGTTGCTCTAATAGTGGCCTTCAGCTCTTCTGCATTGTTGGGTCTGGCGTATCGTGTGTTCCTCTTCACAATACCCCATAGATTTTCTATAGGGTTAAGGTCAGGCGAGTTTGCTGGCCAATTAAAAACAGGGATACCATGGTCCTTAAACCAGGTACTGGTAGCTTTGGCACTGTGTGCAGGTGCCAAGTCCTGTTGGAAAATGAAATCTGCTTCTCCATAAAGTTGGTTAGCAGCAGGAAGCATGAAGTGCTCTAAAACTTCCTGGTAGACGGCTGTGTTGACCTTGGACCTCAGAAAACACAGTTGACCAACACCAGCAGATGACATCGCACCCCAAACCATCACTGACTGTGGAAACTTTACACTGGACTTCAAGCAACGTGGATTCTGTGCCTCTCCTCTCTTCCTCCAGACTCTGGGACCTTGATTTCCAAAGGAAATGCAAAATTTACTTTCATCAGAGAACATAACTTTGGACCATTCAGCAGCAGTCCAGTCCTTTTTGTCTTTAGCCCAGGCGAGACGCTTCTGACCCTGTGTATTGTTCAAGAGTGGCTTGACACAAGGAATGTGACAGCTGAAACCCATGTCTTGCATACGTCTGTGCGTGGTGGTTCTTGAAGCACTGACTCCAGCTGCAGTCCACTCTTTGTGAATCTCCCCCACATTTTTGAATGGGTTTTGTTTCACAATCCTCTCCAGGGTGCGGTTATCCCTATGGCTTGTACACTTTTTTCTACCACATATTTTCTTTCCCTTCGCCTCTCTATTAATGTGCTTGGACACAGAGCTCTGTGAACAGCCAGCCTCTTTAGCAATGACCTTTTGTGTCTTGCCCTCCTTGTGCAAGGTGTCAATGGTCGTCTTTTGGACAGCTGTCAAGTCAGCAGTCTTCCCGATGATTGTGTAGCCTACAGAACTAGACTGAGAGACCATTTAAAGGCCTTTGCAGGTGTTTTGAGTTAATTAGCTGATTAGAGTGTGGCACCAGGTGTCTTCAATATTGAACCTTTTCACAATATTCTAATTTTCTGAGATAATGAATTTGGGGTTTTCATTAGTTGTCAGTTATAATCATCAAAATTAAAAGGAATAAA